>JACXGJ010000169.1:0-163677 GCA_016801105.1 Esox niger
GAGCAGTGTCGTGTTAGGGAGAGCAGTGTGGGTTAGGGAGAGCAGTGTGGGTTAGGGAGAGCAGTGTGGGTTAGGGAGGGTGTTGTGGGTTAGAGAGGGCAGTGTTGTGTTAGGGAGAGCAGTGTGGGTTAGGGAGAGCAGCTTCGGGCTAGGGAGAACAGCTTTGGGTTAGGGAGAGTAGTGTGGCTTAGGGAGAGCAGCGTCGGGCTAGGGAGAGCAGTGTGGGTTAGGGAGGGCGGTGTGGGTTAGGGAGGGCGGTGTGGGTTAGGGAGGGCGGTGTGGGTTAGGGAGGGCAGTGTCGTGTTAGGGAGGGCGGCGTCGTGTTAAGGAGGGCGGTGTGGGTTAGGGAGGGCAGTGTGGGTTAGGGAGGGCGGCGTCAGAAGGGCATATTGCTTTCACCTCACTAAAGCAATTTAACCGAAGGATGTGAAATAACGAATATCTGCATGATTTACAAATGTTCTGTCACATCAAACATAAAATTGGGGAACCGAAGTTGATTGTGGTGAATTCCACAGAAAATTAATGTGATGCATTTTATTCTCAAATTTTCAATTTTTACCATATACAAAGAGCTGGAGGGGTTGCTGCACATGCAAAGTGACATGCTATTTCCCTTTAAAAAAAGCAAGTCACTGCATGCTGACTCATCCTGTCTGTAGAAAAATAATTGTTTTGCCTGCATAGGCCCTGAAGACAGAAAGAAAAGTTACAGGTTAACTTGAAAGCCCTCTGGGGCCTTGTAACAAAACAATGATTCATCAGACTGCAATGGCGCTCCAAGCTAAAAATTACTGAATCGTGTTAATTGATTTGTGAAACCTTAAAGCCATTGTCAATATAAACAGCCATTGCTTTGTGAAAAGAATTGTGCAAAATTAAATTCTGCTCATATTATATGGTCAGAGGCAAAAGCAAGATCAATTGAGTGTTTTTTGGTTTTACATTGCTTGCATTGATTGAATGACACATTGATCTTCTTAATTATTTATTTTTGTACCCTCATTTTACCAGATAAGTTAATATCTCTCTTTTACAGCAACAACCTGGCAGCAATTTTACTTAGTTGTCTTGTCCCTAAATGTATTTGCTCAACCCTTTTTATTCTCATCAAACTCTAGTTCATATCAAAACACTGGCATCTTCTGGCCAAAATAAGAAGCACAATGCACTACGATTTCTATTTACTTGTTAGTTAGCAGATGTTCTTAGCCAGAGCAATCTATTGGATTCCGTCTCTCACAGTTGATGTGTACCTATGATAAAAATTACAGACCTCTACATAATTTGTAAGTAGGAAAACCTGTGAAATCAGAGGTGTATCAAATACTTGTTCTCCCCACTGTATCTTCCAGACTTGAAGGAATGCGTGTGTGTGTGTGTGTGTGTGCAATTATTTGGCCCTAGCAACATACAATGCATGCACTAACTAAAGGTAATAAAATAACAAAGGTTAAGTAATGCAACAAAGACACAGTAGCATATTATAATGTGTTAATCAGTGAAAAGGTTTCTCTGAAGAGTCTTCAAAAACCACCTATTGACAAACCTGTTAAATCATTGCTGACTTCATCATTGAGCTAGTTCCTGTATGCTTTATTAATTAGCAAGATCCTGCAAATCCTGTTTTCCTACAGTAATGAACAGGGCTTGACTTGAGTTTAACTAAGTGTGCAGGAGCTGCCAAATCGCACATTAGACTATGTTAATCAAAATGTATGTGTTGATAAGGCTTGTTCCAATTAGGCTTACTCTTTTGCCAAAAAAATGACCCGGAATGCGGTTTACCTAAAAGTAGAACACCAGAACACTTTAGGCCAGAAGACACAGATCACTAGATAGGAGAGAGCAGTTAACTACAAGACACAGTCAGTTACTTTTTTTGCATACTTGCTCAGTTTTCACCACTGAGAGTCAGTAGAGAGCTGCAAACCGAGCTGCAATCTATTCCCATTAGGTCTATTTCAAACTATGCAAAGCAATTGGTAACCGAGTTTGTGACATCACAGTGTTGCTGCCTCTCAACATTCTATTCATTGTCACAACATGATATTTAAGTTATACATTAAATTCTAAAATGTGTTAGAAGCAGGTATAAGTTTAGATGTTTGATGGACAAAATCACTGTGTCCAATCTATCTTTCTATATGTCTCAATAGAACTAGCAATGGAAAAGCCAGTTAGGGTTCTGTCTTTCCCCAACATTTTGTATCTCCTAATCCTGGTGTGCCTTATTCCTCTGGGGAGACCGTGTCTGCAATGTGACCGCAGGGTCATGCTACTTCATGAAGACTTCCTATTGGCTGCGGCATCTTCCAGTGTAGAGGAACAGATAGAACTGAAGAAGATCCTGGAACACGCCTACGTCACTTACAAAACCACCAGTGAACAGATGAGTGCAGGACTTATTGGTAGGGGATGGTACATGCTGGCCCAGTGCAAAAGCATCTAAACCATAGAGATCCGTAATTGTTATTAATGTTTATAGTATTCTGTAAATGTGTGTCTCCAGATCTGACCACCCTCTACAGGGCGAGTACAGAATACCAGAGTGAGTTTGACCGTTTCCAGGACAGCAAACTTTCAGGTAAAAGTGTGTGTAATTATAAAAATATGTTTGTGCGCTTGCTTCTATGTGTGTATGTATAACCCTCTGGTTCTTACACCTAACCAAAGCAACCAATTAGCAGGCATGAACACAATGGAACTCACATGGAACTCACATGGAACTCTTGGTATCTTTCCTTCTCGGCTTATTAGTTGACTTTCATAAATTCTCTATAACTCCGTTCAGTCCATCAGCATGAAACAGTCTGAGGAAATGTGCATAAGCATGTGTCTCTCCTGTGTGTTTGTGTGCAGGCAAATTGTCTATGGGTATCTTAATTAGGTCTTTTGAAAAGGCTAAAATGGTCAGTCTAATCATGTGGGTATTATACAAAATTGTAATCCTGATCAGTTGATACGAGGGTCTAGAGACATCCCCTCTCCAAGATGAGTCATCTTTCTATCACAATCAAATTGGCCTTTTGACATAATTCAATCAGCTCAAAGTATTATTCAACACAAAATATTGTTTTATTTACAATACAAAATACCAAGGAAAAATCAAATTTTTGACTGCACTTGGCCTTTATTTGTCAGACGTGTAATTATATGACTAATAATGGGCCTTGAGGAAAGAAAACAGGAGGGTGTTGGAAATGTATGTGTTTTTGAAATTGATTGGCATGTGTCTGTCATCTCCCAATGTAAGGGCCTCTGACATTTGAGACCATTCAGATTCTAGAGAAAGGCAGGAAGATTCTAGAAAAACACCTACGTACGTTTGTCCAGGAAGGTATGGTCCTATTAGTCTGTAATGTAGGCTACTATTAATTTTAATGACACCAACAGTAATGCCATCAATACCATGGAAACATATTCTTTCTAGATATTCTTTCTGTGATGACAGTTACAATATACCCTTACATCATTTTAACTAATATTGTGTTTTTATGTTCTGACAGGTCTCTGCCCAAACAAATGTGGTATGACGATGATGACATGTATTTTATGCTGCTATTCCTTTCAGCTCCTTGTTGGCTTGTTATCACAAACACACACACACACTGACACATACACACATATTCGTTTTTCTATCCTTGTGGGGATCTAATACCTAACCCAAATCCAGAAATTCCCTATTCCCTAACCCTAACACATTGCCTTACCCATTCTTTGACCACAACTTCAATAGTTTAATTGTTAATGCTAAACTAAACCAAGCCTTAACCCTAAACCGAACTAGTAACACCTAAACCTAAAACACCCCAATTGTTTTTCCCAAAACCATACCCCTAAGCGAACATTGTATTTTCCCTTGAGGGGACCTGCCAAAATCTAGGTTTTACTATCTATATGAGGATATAAGATTCCCATACGTGGAAATTGACACGGATCACACACACCATGTTCCATTACAGTTATTACTTCATAGATCAGCAACAAATGGTGCTGTCCTTATGAACTGCAGGGGAGCTGTTTCAGAGAATCATGAACTGCCTTTCCTGTCAGTATAATCTGCATAACTGCCCGTCTACCACGCAAGACTGTGGGGGTGAGTGTTTGTGCGTGTGTGTGTGTGTGTGCACTGTGCACAATTTAAACTTTTGGGACACCAAAAGGTTTGGTTTCGGCTACTTTTAGGACAATCTGCTGTGCACAGATTGACTGAGCAGCTAATCAAACGATGCACTGTTTCGATTCCGTATTTCTGACATTAGATTTAGATAAATTGGAGTTAGGTTTAGAGTAGCTCTTATTGGATGCAATACAGTACATTAGTAGGCTAATCCTAATCCAAATATTCTAACTTGAGGTTTAAATCAATCACTCTATACCCTTCCAGTTGTGTCTATACCCTTCCAGTTGAGTCTATACCCTTCCAGTTATGTCTATACCCTTCCAGTTGTGTCTATCCCCGTTCCAGTTGTGTCTATACCCTTCCAGTTGTGTCTATACCCTTCCAGTTATGTCTATACCCTTCCAGTTGTGTCTATACCCTTCCAGTTGTGTCTATACCCTTCCAGTTATGTCTATACCCTTCCAGTTGTGTCTATACCCTTCCAGTTGTGTCTATACCCTTCCTCTGGAACTTCCTCTGGAATTACTCTCTCCTCTCCATCGTTTTCTGTCCTCAATCCCTCACTCTCCCACACTTGCTTCCTCTTCTGCTCCCCACTCGCTGCTTTTTCTGGTAGAGTTTCTGGTGGAGGCAGCGGAAGGAGGACAAGCGGTTTTAGACTGTTTCCTCCCCTGGCATCGTCTAGTGGTGGGCCGGCCAGAGTACCACTTCACCTGGGCTCCGGGGATGCACAGCCCCTCAAATGTAAGATCAGTGACACTGACGGGGGGGACAACTGGTAACGTTGTCCCGGGCACAAGCCTCGGGGGGCCCCTTTGGTTTGCTTAAATATAGTTATTTATTAGTCTGTTAATCTTGGTATTTAATACTACATAGCTAAAACATTCAACAATAAACGTTTATGACCTGTTTTATGAACAGTAACATCATTGCTATTTATACAATTTACTGGCCCGTGGTTTGGGTCCAAAACGTTAAATTTTGTCCTGGGCCCTGGGATTGCTGTCGGCGTCCCTGTGTAAGATACAAGCACACGTGTGTGCACATGCATAGAATGCCACTTCATACAGTGCCTTCAGAGAGCATTTAGAGACACACATTCCCTCCATCAATCTATACCCAATACTCCATAATGGCTCCATAAGTGAAAACAGTTTGTGTCCAATTATTGAAAATAGAAATTTACATAAGAATTCAGATCCTCTGCCATTACACACCACACTGGACTCAGCTGCATTCTGTGTACTTTGGTCATCCGTGCAATGCCTCGAGAAATGATTCTACCCGTGGAAAATTATTTTAAATTGTTAAAAGATTATTTAAAAAGGCAAATAGCTGTCTTTGTAAGGTCCCACGCGTCATAGTGCATGCCAAAGTACCAAAAGGTCCAAGGAATTTGCATTTGTATCAAGACTATGGGAAAGATTATTAAAAAGATTCTAAAGCAGTGAATGTTGCCACGAGCACAATAGGCTCAAATATTGTGAAACGGAAGCAGTTTTGAATTACCAAGACTCTTCTGAGAGCTTGTCGTCTGGCCAAACCAACCAAGCAAGAAGGACCTTAGTCAAGGTGACCAAGAACCCAATTGCTATTAACAGAACTTATGAGTTTCTCTGCAGAGATGGGAGCACCTGCCAGTAGGACAACCATCTCTGCAGGAATCTACCACTTTTTGGTAGATGGAAGCCACTCCTTAATAAAAGACAGACGATATGCCACCTCAAAGACATGGGGGGAATTACAAAAATGATTTTGTTTTTTGGTGAGACCAAAATCAAATTATTTGGCCTGAATGCCCAGCACTACATCTGGTGAAAACAGCGTACTGCTCATCACCTTGCTATTACCATCCCCACTGTGAAACATATCGGTAGGAGCATTATCCTTTTGGGATGCTTCTTTACAGCAGGGAGCCAAAGAGGGAATAGAATTGAGGGAAGCATGAATGGACCAAAATGCAGGCAGGTTCTTGATGAAAAGCCTTCCTGTTATCTTCCTATAATCCTGCTCTCCACCTCTTGACCTTTTTGTTATTAATTGCCAAAGTGTGGACTTGAACCCCTATGAAAATATATATAAATAAATAGGGAGACCTGAAGATTGCAGTACCCCATCGAATCTGACTGTGCTTGACAGGATCTACAAGGAAGAATAGGAGAAACTGCCCAAATCCAGATGAGCAAAGATGGTAGATGCATACCCAAAAAGACTCAAATCTTTTACAAAGTACCAAATAAAATGTCTGAATACTTAAGGATATTACATGAGATATTACAATAAATTGGCACGCATTTCTAAAAACTGAGGTATTGTGTGTAGACAAAATACATTAAATTATAAAGTCAGTCTACAAAACAACAAAATGTAGAAAAGTGAAGGGTTCTGGGGACTTTTCAAAGGCAGAAAAATACACTTGCTAAAAACAAATGCATGTAATTTGTCTTAAAATTTCCCCTCCCTCTAGCTGACCGAGGATGATTTCAGAGTTCTGGTGGTTACTGAGGATTCCTCTATTGTGCTGAACCAGCTGTCTGTTGATGAGGAGGGGACGTATCGCTGCCTCCTAACGGATACCAAAGGAACTCTCCTCTCACGCACATACTTCCTGCTTAGTGGTATTTCGTTATCAAGAGTGTTTACTTTGTTAACTACTGGTACCAATCGCAGCAACTACTGTTTCTGGGTTGTACACACATTTGATAGCATTCGGTTACAGGTTTATTATTCGTTTTTACTTACGCCTTTTGGGATTTTTGTGAATTCCAATAAAAAACAACTTGATTTAAAAAGTTGAAGATTTACAACAAGCGGCAGCCAATCTTGAAGTCACGTGCGTCAACATGTGACCTAGGTGTCTATGCACGTGACTTCCTCCATTAACCTTGCAGGCACCTGAGCCACAGGAAGGTTGGTAGGGCGCAATAAAATAAGGAAATCCTTGTAACTCTGACCTATGCCTCTTTGTGTCACAGTCGCCCCTTCACCTGTCCCAACTCCAAGGTCTCTACTCACTTTGCCCGCCCTCTCTATTGGTGATGATGCCCCTCCCCCTTCTCAGCCTCCCACTGATCTCCTGCTGGTCATCATTGGTTTGGTTACTGCCCTGAGTCTGACTGCCAGCCTTTGCCTTGCTGTGGCCTTTAGGTGATTGTGGGGAGAGAGAGGGAGGGACTCAGAAAGACGACAGTTGGGTTCATTAGGAAATAGGTGAAAGATGTTAAAGGAAAAAAAAATTGTACACAAAGAAAGATGTAAGTCTTGGTGTGGGAAAAAGTGTTGACAAATGTAACCTTGGGAAAGTGGCGGAACCAGCATGGATCCTGTTTGGTAATGGCAGAGAGTACCAATTGAATTATCCTGACATCTGAAATATTTTAATGTTTATTAGAAAAACCTGCACATTGTTATAGCTGGCGCAAGTAAAAAAACTTTGTAAGTTGTCCTAATAAACATTACATTTATTTATAGTTGGCATGAGTAAAAGGGAGCACTATGTACTAAATATAGAAGATGTTACGCTTCCATAACAGACATGAAAAGTTTTTTGCCATGAAAAGTCAAGGACAAATTTCTGGTGTCAGAGTTTTGTCAGAGAAAAAAAAGCCAATAATCCCTACAAGGATAGTTTCACAATTTAGACTTGATGGGACATTCCGTTGGGGTTAACCCTCACAAGGAAAAAGGCTATTTTTGGCTTAGGGGTTATATTCACTTTTTTGTTAGATTTATGGTAACATATATAATTAAGCTTTAGGTAAGAGTTATAGTTACAGTTAATATTCAACCCTTAAAGTTGTGTATGTGTTTTTTGTGCCATCATTCCATTAGATTGATGAGTTTAAGACAATGGAGAAGAGAAGAAGAGAGGTAACAAATGGGGAAGATTGACGACTAGAACAAGAGTCAGACAGATGTGAAATCTGAGAAAGGATTCAGAGTAAAAATGACATTCAATAAAAGAGTGAAAAAATACACGTATCAGATTGTATCACAACACGCTCATAGAGACAGGAAGACAAGCCCATTATTGACACATGATTATTAACACGTGGGATAAGATCAGAAGACTCCGTTTTTAGATTCATATTCTCTGCCGTCAATCCATTGTGGTCCAGAGGAGGGAGGAGGAAAGGAAAAACGACACTTATTTTATGTTTTTCATTCATAAACGTGAGTGTGTGAAAAATGCAAATAGAGACTTGAGTGAGTGACTGAGTGTGGGTGGAGAGATTGAGAGAGGCAAAATATTACACTTTAGAGTCATTCACTCATCACAAGCAGGTTGTACTGGATAGATTTCGCTTCACTGAAATACATTCTTTGCAAGGTGTTATGGTTCAACAATATTATGCAATAATTATCTACAGGTTTAGTTGTTGTTTGACCTGCCGTAAGAATGGGGAAATCAGGTGATCTGAGGGACTTTGATGTGGTAAGTTTGTTTGTGCCAGTACTTTAGAAACAACTGACCTTGGATTTTCACACACTGCAGTCTAGAGATTACAGAGAATGGTGCGATAAATGAAAACATCCAGTTAGTTGCATTTTTGTGGACAAAATACTTCTTACACGGTTAATAAAAGAGATCAGTGACGAATGGGCAGATTCGTTCAAGCTCACAGAAAGACCACATGTTCAAATAACCACTCTTCACAACAGTGGTGCACAGATAGGCATCTATGGACATACAGTAGAACACATCAAAACCTGAAGCGAATGGGCTACAGCAGCAGAAATATTTACTTGCTAAAGTGTTCCTAAAGTTATTGTTCTTTTTGGTTGTAATCATTATCATTATATTATTATAATTCTACGAGGGTGGAGGGTGGGCAGTACATTTTCACAGTACCGGTAAAGGGTCATGAGAAAACCAGCTGGAACAGTCCCACCCCACCCAACAGTTATATTAATTGTGACTATTTAGCACATATTTCCTTTTTTACTTAAGGAAATTTTTCTCACTCTAACCACACAAATGTTTTGTACACAAACAACCGGTTTTAGAACACCCCCATTTTTTTCTTTATAGAAATGTAAGCAGCACAATTGCAGCATATGACCTGAAATGGTTAAGAGGTAATGGGCTAACTACCAGAGGCAGGCCAATCTCTTAAGATCTGCCTCCCATATGCAGTCAAATGCATACAACCTATGCATCAATACGTGAATGCGCAAGTCAACACATTTTGTAACTAAGCGTCAAACTGGAGAGGAGCGCTGCTGACGTGGACCCTCGACCCCCACCAAAATATATTTACCCTCATATTTACGTGACATGTTGTGTTTGAAAAATAGAACCTCTGCATTAAGGTTACTTTATCACTGTACATCTACTGCGTTCTAAACCATTCATCCTCTCCATGATACGTTTCCAGAATGACAGAGAAAATACAGCTCCAGAAAAAATGAAGAGACCACTGCACCTTTTTCTTTCCTTTTAAAAAAAAATTAAAAGGATGGTTTTGAGTGATGAACAGAAGGGTTGAAATTGATAGACCACTGAAAATTGAATGCTTCTATTCCTCCAAACTTTTCTTTTAAACTTTTTTGACACTGGTCAAGGTTAAGCATGTCTCAGTGTTAACTGTGAAGACTTTGAGTTGCAGGTTTAACATGTTGAGTGGCAGTAAGAAAGCCATTGCTAAGATGGCAAAAAAAGAAAAAGAGGCTTGTCTGGGCCATCAACCACCACCAGTGGACTACTGAATCAAATATTTGATTAATCAAGGTTTTTGTTCCTCAGAATAGGCAAAAGGATGGTAATTCAGTGTGTGACACCAACCTTCAAACATGGAGGAGGAAGCATTGTCTGGGTCTCTTCTGCTGGAACATGAATCAGCAATTTCCTCAGTGGCAAACTGAACCAAAATGGCTACCACAGCATTTTGTAGTGCTGTGCAATACCATCCGATGCATGCCTAGTTGGTCAGGGGTTCATCTTACAGCAATGTAATGACCCAAAACAAACCACCAGGATATGTCAGTACTACATTATAAGAAAAGAACAAGACGGTCAGCTTCAAATCATGGAATGGCCAGCAAAGTCTCTAGAATTCAACTCCAGTGATGTGGTTTGGGATGAACTGATTTCTGTTTTTGTCTCTAAACGTTTATATGTTCTATGCTTAAATTTCAGTGTAAATAAAGACATGTAACTGTGTGGCCCTGCTTGTTGTGTACATGCACTGACAAATGGAGATAATTAAAAAATTTGGGGGGGGGCAAGTAAAGACTAAAGTAGAAGGAAATAGAAAACAAGTAGAATGTTTAAATAAATATCAGTTATTACTGAAAAGTAAGTGATGCAGGCAAATTTTCTGTCTAAAATAATTCAATCGGTCTTGATTCAGTCCAAGCAGTTGGACATTTAATGCTTGTAAATACAGCTGTCTTGCTTTCACAAAACAAGTGGGAAAGGACAAGTGAGAGTGAATACAAACACAGATTAGCATATTGCTTAACATGTACAGGGTGACATTTTGTCAGGCAAATTAAGGACAATTCAATGCCAGATTATAGATGCAAACACACACCCACGCACTTATTCGTATACCAAGCAGAATACGAAATCCTTGAGAAATTACCGGCACAGCCCCACACACACACACGTGGCAAGAGAAGCTTACTCAGTGTTGATGAGTCTGAGTACTACATTGATTTCCTCAACATAATTTGGTTGTCAGAAAAGACAGACAAGTGTGCATACATACACAGACAGCCGTATGGATGTGGACATACACACTCAACAACACACACATACAAAACACAAGACACACACATGCACAAGAACAAATGCACACACATACCCGGGCTTTTCAATTACTGTAACAATTGGAATAGCCTTGCAAACCTTGGTTAGATTCACATTTCTTCCACAAATGCGCACAAGGTGGCAGAGTTCCTCAGTAATCCAATGGTTACCTCTGAAACTGTTTTGCATGGTGACAAACCTTAGGACTAGCCTGCAAAATAGTACCTTTTTCTAAAATGGTTTTGACATTTACTCATTTAGCAATGTCAGCTAATATAGATTGGTAGCCGCAATACTTTATGACTGGGTTTATTGCGGTTCACAAATAAAATTAATAAATGTCGTTGCTCTCAATAGATTTGAACTTCCACATGAGGCACTGTAGTGTTAACCACTATGCCATGGCATTAAATGTTTCTGTAGTCCCTAGAGACCATTGAGCATTATGTAAAAATGACAAACGTTTCTTATTAAATTTACCTCCATCATAGCATCTATGAACTGTATTGCTTTGACCACTGCCCGTTTTAACAGCTTATTCGCCAGTAACAGGCTTACTAGTATCTACTATCTTTCTAGGAATATTCATAAGAATTGAGCAATTACTAGCGAGACTGAAGATGAACTTCTCCATGCCAGAAAGAGTCACAGTATAGCCGTATATAGTTTTAGTTAAAGTTTACTATAACGTAACTACTGCATGTTGTAGCCAGCAAATGTGTTTGTCTATCCTGACCCAAAATGCATGCATGGATGCATACTTTGAAAATCCACCAGAAACAGTTGCAGTATAACCACAGACTGTTTTATTTCAGACTTACTATAATGTAGATACTGAAGGTTTTAGCCAGCAAAGCTTTTGTCTATATGGAATAATTCATCCTTGGCATTGCCTGTGAGGAGATCCGAACACAGGACCTAGAGTTTGCAGTTCTGCTTCTCAAACCACTACGCTATTAACCAAGGATTACTCAGTCTGTCACTCACTCACTCATTAAGATACATTCGCTCTCCTTAACATGCCCCGCTTATGCGGTCCAGCAAAATTAGAAGATTATTTTTTGTGTGTGTGATCATTCCAAGACAATTTTTTTTACAACAGCACTACAGAAATGATATGCCATTATCCGTGCAAGGGATTGCACTAAAATATTTTGAGATTGAGTTAGGGGGTCCTGATACCAAATCTCACCTAAAGCCCCAAATGTTTAGGGCTACTCCTGATCCAACTAAACAAGGGAACTCTAATACAAACCATTAGGCACATAGGACTTCCATAGATTTGACTAAACTAGTGCTCCAGTTTCTGATTGGAGGATAACTTAAAGGCAGCAGTTTTGTCTTGACTTCTAGGTCAGGGTTTCAGAAAAGGACTCTATAGTCTCTTCATCATTAAATGAGACAAAATGTGCATTTTTTGTTGCTTTGCTACTATTATCTTCCGTTAAGTCATCAAAACATAACATAGTGCTTTCATTTTTTCAGTTTAGTCATTCTAACTATCAGTTAGTCCTTGACCAAACAATGTAAGACACAAGTTTCAAAATGTCTCTTTGAAGTGGTAGAAGTATTCTGTTACAGTTAATTTCACTGTTTTCAAATTAGGCAAATCTCTAACTGTAAAGGACCCCTCACAATTGGCAGGAAATAATTTCCATAATATCTATCCCACAATAAAAAGTGTGATCAATGTGTACACCTTCTACAATCATTGATGCAAAAAGTTACTTTTTTACCTTTACCTTTACTGGAATATTTTTGTCTAATCAACTATAACAAATTGATTCCAAAATGTTGCACAGTAGATTGCACAAATATAAAAACTGATTTGCAGTTTTTATCTCATGTTATGAAAAATGCTTGAAGAATAACTTTATGGCTTCAAGTTTAGGCCATACGAAAAGAGGACATGGAAGGAAATCAACTGGACGCAACATTTACAAACAAGGTAAACTGGTCATTAGCAACATTTGCAAACTTGGGTTACCTAACCCAAACTGCCTTTAACTGGACTGTACATCAATGTCTGGTAAAGTTGTTTGCTAGATGAGCTGACTAACAGACCAGCTATCAAGCTCCTGTGGCATACTTTAGCAAAGCAAGCCACCCAGCTAACATTGTAAGTTGTCTTACTTAGCTTGTTAACTAAATTAATATTGCTTGTTGTTTATTCCAACTACTAACATTTCATACCCAATTTCCTTTCTTACAGGGCAAAATCTGAAACCTATCTGCAAGAAATTGACTAGTTTAATATTTTATTGCTTATACTTCTACAATCCCATTGGCTGGATAATTCCATAAATTAAATCGAAACGACAACACAAGAAGACGGTGCATTCTATGTACTGGAAGGTTTAACAAGATGGGTACATTTTAAGGAATCCTCATTAAGGCTAATAGGCTACTTTCATAATAAACAACAATATAATTGCCCAAAACCGCAGTTAGGCAATACTAATACCAAGTTTTAAACTCCTTATACATTAAGCATGTCTTCATTTTTTTACATTACACTATCACTAATATTACTTTTTTAAATTTGTATTATTTTTGCAGGCATGTACTGATGGTTGGTGAGACAGTCTGTCCTCAAATTGACATTTCAGCCCCTGATGTCCATGTCAACCATGGCACTTAGTATACTGTATGGACACTGACCAAACACAATCTGGGCCACTGCAAGCAAAAGGAACTTGCTTGTATTGATAATTTTTGTAACAAGACGAAAAGTCTTGGAAGTCTGTGTCTTTCATTTGAATTACAGAAAGAAAATCCTGTTTCTCCTGCCACTGCAGCTATTGGTGTTTCTGCCTCTACTATTAGGGATAGAAAACAATACAACAACACAGCTGACCATCACAATGTTGTTTATTAAAATTGTATTTTGTATTATTTGAATTCTGTTATTGTGATATACTGTTTTGTGTAATTTTTTAATAAGGTACTGTCTGACAATCCCTGCTTACACTTTTTACCAATATTTGTTTCTCTTTTACTCTATCTTTACTAGTCTCAATGTTGTTATCTCTCCTGCTGTATGTGTCCATGCTTCATGATCATAATCTGAGTCTTCTCTGTTATCTATTTTATAGTCACAAAAACAATTACTATAGCAAGTCTACTAAGTGTTTTTTATAACTGGCCCTGTTATTGATACATGGCCATAATGACTGCACTACTGAACACAAAAAGTATCTGGATTTGTTATCTAGTTAACTAGTGTGCTGACGATATCAATAGCTGTTTACTATGAAGCCAGCTAGCTGCACATCTAGTTGCTAGATGGATAGCTAAGGCGATTAAAAGTTTACTTAGCTAGCTATCGTTAACTTGCCACTTGGCGACTTGACATGGAGCTAGTTGGCTAGCTATATTCGCCGTAGCTATCCATTGTGTACATTTTCTAGCGAGTTAGGACCAGGTAGCTAACGGAGTTTAGCTTGCAAGCTCTTTTTCAACTTTACGTCCTATTAACAAACCGCAATATAACTAACTAATGTGCTTCAACTTCCACATCACTACTGCTGTCTCTTTTTAACAAATCATCAGTATAGTAATTCAATGTTAAGTTTCTAATAGTATTCTTAAATTTGAACTATCCAAAGTCAACTAGATAACACAAACTAGCACAGCTAAACATACATGGCTAAAATATGGATTTTTTAAAAAGATACGGGTCTTTTTTAAAAAGATACGTATTCATTGAGGTTTTTGATTGGATCACAGATATTACCTTATAACGCCAATGTGGTAGGCCTTTTTGGAGATAGAACTTTTTATTTTGTGAATTATGGACCCAAATTTAACACCATCCAAAGGTTAATAAACATCCAATGATCCAGTATATGTAAATAACTCAATTTTAACAAAAATGGCAGATGGAACCTTATAATTCTAAGATCACGTTATGGCTACAGCCTACCGTGTAAAACCAATACCACAATAAAATAATTTGACGTAGAAGTTTTCAGACTTATAACAAGTTCATTACTCCGTAACACAAATAGTTACTCAAAAAGGCCGAATACCAAAATAATAATAACTCTGTTTAATAAAATGTGTGCAGCACACGCTAGCATGATAACAGATGTTTATGTATGATCGTTGTGTGAAAGCAGAACATTGTGCAAAATGACTTTAGTGTCAATAATACAACCATTTCCCTCCTGAAGCCACTTTCACTGTTATATTAATTGTAGTTAACTCACGACTACCACTTGATTGAAGAGCACTCTGCTGTTAAAAGCATCCTTTGTTTGTAGACCGCTTAGCATGGAACAAAATAACTGCAGCTATTTGTGAGTGTGTGCATCTGTGAGTGCATGTGTGACTATCAACTCCTTCTATAGACAGTAGATTACATACATTGTAAATCCAACGGTATTCTTTACGTAAATGTTTCTTCTAAGTGTAACTTAAAGTTAATGGAATGTTCCTGATGACTTACAATGTAATGGGATACTGACTGTTAAACATCTTTTTTAAGTGTAAAAATAAAATGTACCCATTATGGTCTGCTTCTGGATGATATTATGGAATTGTATTATTATCCTTTTATGCATGTACATTGAGTGATGCTGCACAAACAACAAACATATATTTTTCTAACATAATCTAATCATGAAGTAAAATAGATCTTGCAACTGAAATGATAGTTTTCAATTATATAAAAAAATCCATCCTCATGTCAGAACTTAATCTGGATACAAGTAGGAATCCCACATTCAGTTTTCAGGTCAATTCCTTGCAGGTTGTTGCAATATTCTGGTCTTGATTCAAGTTTTCACAAAAATATTATTATTTTGGAAATTAGAGAATTTTCAATAACATTTGAATGTTTTGTAAACATGACTTTCTGGACACTGTACTATGCAAACACAGCTTCAATGTATTAAGAGGTGAACATTTATAACAATAAAGTATAATATGTTGTTAATGTATTACTCAATTCCTTTAAGCATATGCAATTCTAATATGGACCCGTTTTTCGAGTTGTATCAACTGAAAAAATGTGTATATGCTTTGTCAGTAATTTAAGTAGCACGCAATCAAAATATATACACTACCATTGAAACATTTGGGGTCACTTGAAATTGTCCTTGTTTTTGAAAGAAAAGCAAATTTTATGTCCATTAAAATAACATGAAATTGATTAGAAATACAGTGTACACATTGCTTATGTTAGAAATTACTGTTGTAGCTGGAAACGGCAGACTTTTAATGGAACATTTTATTTATTTATTTATTTTAACCTTTATTTTACCACACAATTCAGTTAAGAACAAATCCTAATTTACAAACATGGCTTGGCAAGAGGAAGACATCCTCTTGAGGGAAGGGCCGCTAGAGGATAAAAGGGGTATGAGAGGGAAAATAAATGAAATATACAGGTAGAGGAAAACATAAAACAGTAAACACAGCACAAACATCAACCAGTTGAACCAGCAAGGCAAAATAAATGATGGAAGAGACATAATAAAGCACAGTGCACAAACTGAACAAACTTCAAAAAAGAAAACAAATCAGCCAAGTCAACATTTGACCAGACAGGACCATGAAGGAATGTGTTACGGGAAAAAACACAACAACTAGAATGTGGTCTGTGAATAAGTACAATTTCATAGGCCAAAACAAGCTTAAATTATTAGAACACACGGTACAAATTGTTAAAAATAATTAGACAGTTGTAAAGCAACTGCAGACATTTGAAATTGTATCTACAAGAGAATTCCTGAAAGTAGGTATGGAGTAGATATAGATATAGAGTAATATGGAGTTAAATGTATCTTTATGCACTTACAGATATATGTAAATATCTACATTTTCAGCAACCATCATTCCTGGGTTCCAATGGTACGTTTAGTTTGCTAATCCACATTTTTTATTTTAAACGGCAAATTGATTTTTAGAAAACCCTTTTGCTATTATATCTGCACAGCTGAAAACTCTTGTGCTGATTAAAGACGCAATAAAACTGGCCTTCTTTAGACTAGTTGAGTATGTGGATTATCAGCATTTTTGGGTTCCATTACAGGCACAACAGGATCAGAAACAAATAACTTTCTTTTGAAAGTCTATTCTTGTTCTGAAAAATTATAGCTATTCCATGTGAGAAATTGCCAAGAAACTGAATATCCTGGGGGAGGCCCCTGTGCACAACTGAACAAGTTGCCGAATACATTAGTGCCTAGTTTGAGATACAGACACCAGGTCACAGGTCCCACAAAACACCAGTCTCAACATCACCAGTGATGAGGCAACTCCAGGATGCTGGCCTCCTAGGCAGAGTTGCAAAGAGAAAGACATATCCCAGACTGGCCAATAAAAAAAAAGATTATGATGGGCAAAAGTACACAGACACTGGACAGAGGATGATTAGAAAACACATGTAAGTTTGCGGTGTTTGGATAACAAAGAAGAATATTTGTGAGATGCAGACAAAATCAAAAGATACTGGAGGAGTGCTTGACACCAACTGTCAAGCATGGTGAAGACAATATGATGGTCTGGGAGTGCTTTGATGATCTTAAAGTGGGCGATTTGTATAGGGTAAAAGGGATCTTGAAGAAGGGAGGCTATCAATTTTGCAATGCCGTGCCATAAGCAGTGGGCGGTGTTTAATTGGAGTAAATTTCCTACTACAACAGGACAATGACCCAAAGCACAGCTCCAAACTATGCAATAATTATTTAGGGAAGAATAAATCATGGTATTTTGTCTATAGTGGAATGGCCAGCACAGTCACCAGATCTTAACCATATGGAGCTGTTATGGGAGCAGCTTGACTTTATGGGACATAAGAAGTGCCCGTCAAGCAAATCCAACTTCTGGGACCTGCTTCAAGAAGATTGGGGTAAAACCTCTTCAGATGATCTCAACATTTTGACATCTAGTATGCCAAAGGTCTGCAAGGCTGTAATTGCTGCAAATGGAGGATTCTTTGACGAATGCCACAATGTGACAGACACAATTATTACTTCAATTAAAATTCATTATTTCCTCATCCGCATCCGCTTATCCGTTATCGGGCAATGGGAACAGCAGCTCCAGCAGGGGACCCCAAACGTACCTTTCCCGATCTACATTTACCAGCTCTGACTGGGTGGTCCCGAGGTGTTCCCAGGCCAGTGTCGAAATATAATCTCGCCACCTAGTCCTGGGCCTACCCCGAGGTCTCCTCCCAGCTGGACGTGCCTGGAACACCTCCCTAGGAAGACGTCCTGGGGGCACCCTTACCAGATGCCCGAACTACCTCAACTGTATCCTTTTAATGCAAAGGAGCAGCGGCTCTACTCAGAGTTCCTCACAGATGACTGAGCTTCTCACCCTATCTCAAAGGGAGATGCCAGCCACCCTTCTGAGAAAACTCATTTCAGCCACTTGTACCCACGATCTAGTTCTTTCGGTCATGACCCAACCTTCATGAACATAGGTGAGGGTTGGAACGAAAATTGACCGGTATATCGAGAGCTTTGACTTTCGGCTCAGCTCTCTTTTCGTCACAACTCCTGTAGCACCTCCCACCTCCCTTTTGACCTCATTATTTCTAACCCTGTCAATTACTGTATTTCCTATTCATTTTGCTATATTTCCTATTGAAATTATTTAATGTATGTTTTCATGGAAAACAAGGATGTTTCCAAGTGACCCAAAACTTTTGAACGGTTGTATATGTATGACAAGACCTAAGTCTACAAACCTTTATGAACTTAGAAATACTACCTTATTGTGTTCAGATTTCTGAACCTATTGAGGTTTACAGAGTAGAATCAAACATGCTTTCCACTGTTAAATGCACTTTTCACCGGGTTTGTTGCATTTAACCATTTTTTGTTGTTACTTGAACATCAAAACACAAAGCATCTGATCTTGAGTAAAGATAAGTCATTAAAAAGTATGCATGTGATCCTGTAAACTATAATGCAAGCTTCTGTGTGTTCCAGTTTAATGTGCTTCCGATCTCTTTACCATTGAATAATAAGCTTTGGATCTCAGATTTGATTGATTCATGTCACTAGCAACAATTGTGTGGTGATAGGGATTATCAGGAAGAGCCTAAGTATTATATGACCTCCTTTGGTTCTGCAGACCCATAGGTTGGATGGTGGGTTTCAGTCCTACTCACTGCCCTTTCAGCAAAACAGTTTTTTTCTACATTTTCTTTTTATAAAGCATAGAAATGCCTGAAGGTATACTGAAAATATATTATAATAATAATGATGAAGAAAGTTGTTGTTGATGATGTTGATTATGGTGATTAAAACATTCACACTGTAGCCTTTCGGGTGTTTGTAGAAAGAAAAACTACTTGTGTGTTACTCTGTTAGTTGAACTAATAACTAATTGTCCATTGACTAAAACATCACGGTTCTGCAGTACTTGGTTTCCATAAAAGATAACGGGGTACGGATGGTTAGTGGAGCTAGAGAGGGAGAAAGATATATAGCATGGCCTCATGACGCTGTTACTGACATCACTGCGGTTGGAGAAGCGCAGAAAGAGATCAGAGGCACTCGGGTTATTAGACGGGTGCTCACTGTAACGCTCACTTCTGGAGATAAGCGCGTGGTTGCAAGTACAAAATATGAACTCGAGAGTGGCAAAGCGCTGAACTTCGGAGCATCGTTCCACGAAGAGATACAGACTACCAACTAACCGCCTGGAGCAAGCCAAAGAATGACTGCTCATCAGCCGCACCTGGACATACCGTGCGCGCATCCTCCTAAACCGAGAAATGAGGTATAGGAACGACAAAACACGAAGAATCTGAAACTATATCGCCAAAATATGGACAGTAGACTCAGTGCATAAATTGAATTCATACTGCATACAGTTTTGATGTATTTAATTTCAAATCATTTTTGACTACATTGAGGACGTGCTGACGTAACATTATCAATTACCTACTTCACAGTGCAATTCAATTCATTTAAGCAATTAATTTTGCCTCCTGACATGGTTTATGCTGATAAGTGAGGGGCATATTTTGGTAACAACAGGTAATCACAGACTCGACTACTTTAATGCGATAGATATGTTCAAACCAAATGTTACTGTCCTTATAGTTTACTATTTTTAAAAATATCTATTACCATTTAATTGTAAGGTAATCTATAACGCTTTTACATTGCCCAGATAGCCCTTTGTATCCAGGAATAAGTGGCTGTAACTTCTTAATCTTTCGTGTCTCCTTACATTATCGGCCGAAATTGGATTTAAGTCTGTTTCTGTGATTTCGTGCCTCAACGTTCCACCACTTTAATATATCTAAACAGTCAAGCAGCCCTCAGATTGGAATAAATTCTGTTTTTCCTTTGCGGTGTACAACTTTTAATTATTTAGATTTTATATTTAGACTATATGCTGAATTGGTTTGACCGAAGATAATAATTGCGATTTGCGTTATTCTGGCAAAGCACTTTATTCATAATTAATTAACAGTTGTAGCTTCGTGCTTTAAGTACATAAATTAGAATTTGGCTGCTTAGAATGGATTTAGAGGAGGAAATTGGTAGAACGAAAGGAAATGAACCGCGATAACAAAAATATTCAACTTATTTTCTGTCTATAGTATTAACAGTTGTCATGTTTTTTACCCGTTTTCAGTGAGCGCTTTAACAGCAGCATAAACAAGCTAAGTTATAGGACTGCTCTTTTAGCACATAATTTTATGTCAGCCATCCTCAGGTGCAATCAAACAAAGTTTCAAACCGGATCTTTATTCAAATATAATTTTTGTTATCCGTTGAAAAACAAAATCCATAGTGTTAGTCATGGCTTCATCCTTGGAAAGTGCATGTTCAGTGGGGCTGGGTGACAATAACGGTTCGACCAGTGGTTCTTCTCTCGCCTGCAACCAGAGTGTCTCTTCCTTGCAAATGGCCCCCTACTCCCCCGAAGCCACAGCACTCTTCGCTACAGCCATCACCCTCATGGTGGTCTTTACAATTGTGGGAAACATATTTGTTATCATCGCTGTCCTAACCAGCCGTGCACTCAGAGGACCACAGAACCTGTTTCTGGTCTCGCTAGCTGCTGCAGACATTTTGGTGGCGACTCTCATCATTCCATTCTCCCTGGCCAATGAACTGCTGGGATACTGGTACTTCAAGACTCTCTGGTGTGAAGTTTACTTGGCTCTTGACGTTCTGTTCTGCACTTCCTCCATTGCTCACTTGTGCGCCATCTCATTGGACCGTTACCTGTCAATCAGCCGGGTTACCTATGCCCGGCAGCGCACACCTGTACGTATCAAAGCCTCCATCGTGGTTGTGTGGCTCATCTCGGCCATAATCTCTTTCCCTCCACTCCTGTCACTGAATAAGAGCGCGCCGGGCGGTGAGGGGAGTGAACGGGGGCCTCAGTGCCAGCTGAATGATGAGCGCTGGTACATCCTTTACTCTACCATCGGTTCCTTCTTTGCTCCGTGTCTTATCATGATCCTTGTCTACATAAGGATCTACCAGATTGCCAAGCAGCGCACACGAAACCCGCCAGGTGAGCCTAGGAAAGATGGGGTGGTCTGTGCTACCCCGAGCCAAACTCCTAGAGGGATCCAGGCCAATGGGAAAGAGGACAAAGAAGAAACCCCAACAACGCCCCACAGAACCTCCAGCATCAGACCGCCCACCCTGGCTGTTACTCCATCACCATCTCCCGATCAGGCCAATGAGATCCAATCTTCTCCCACCACCACCACCAAAAACCTACTCCATCCCCCGGCCCCGTCCATAGCTTCTGCCCTGACCATGACCTCCCCTCTTACCTCCCCCACTGGTCACTCACCCTCCTCAATGTCCCTGTCTCCCTCCTCCATCCTCCCCCCACAAGCCCCCGCCAAACTCAAAGATGGAGGAAAGAAGGGGAATGAAAAGAAAGGGAAGAAGTATAACAACAATGGGGACAGCTCCAACAGCTCTGACAGTGACATGGAGCCTGAGGGAAGCGGCAGAAGGGGAGTCAACACAAGCAGCATGGCGGGTTCGCCTGGCATCCACTCCCCTGCCACCATTCAGAAGTACAGGGACATGATTGCCACTTCTAAGGGGGCTCGTTTGGTAGCAGGGAGGAGGTCTAAGCCGGAAAGCACTCCAGGATCGGCACGACGTAAAGCCATGGTGAACCGAGAAAAACGCTTCACATTTGTTCTGGCTGTGGTGATTGGAGTGTTTGTTGTATGCTGGTTCCCTTTTTTCTTCTCCTACTCGCTGCAGGCCATCTGCCCTGAAACATGCATTCTCCCTGATCCCCTCTTTAAGTTCTTCTTCTGGATTGGCTACTGCAACTCCTGTCTGAACCCTGTCATATACACCATCTTCAACCAGGACTTCAGGAAGGCTTTTAAGAAGATCCTTTGTAAGAACAACAAGGGCACCTTCTTTTAGACTGGAGGCTTTGTAAGGACACCAGCCAACCTTTTAGAAAAGGGGCCTTAAATTGATGACCTGCAAGGCAGTCCATTTTTTCAGTGTCTTCTAAACCCTTTGAGGTGTTCAAAACAGCACAAATATTATTTCTGTTGCCAGACATTTTGACAGATTTTAGATTCTAATTGATGGTATTACAAAGGGTTGCCTATCATATCCAAAACAGCTACAGATTTCTGAAATAGTATGCTTTCTGAGAATAGCCATAGAAAAGAGAACCTCACAACAGGCTTAAAATGATCTAGCATACGACAGCAACTAACGGCTTGATGCTTCTCCCCAACCCCCCGGATCTAGACATATTCAGATGTTACATAGACTGGAAAATTGTCTATTGCAAGGATAAAGTGCAGAGAGCATGTGCAATTTTCTGTTAATTCTACATTTTAGTTAATTTTATTATTTGTTTGAATGAAAGGGCATGATAATTCTTATTCAGTTTAAAGGTGACAATGGGCAGCCTGCAGGGCCCCCTAAGCAAAATTATAAAGACTTTACAAAAATGATGAACAATTAGTACATTACATTTAATTTTGTTCCTGAGTGTTCCCACATAAAACATTGATGCTGTATTCAGTGATATGTCTTAATTAATAAATGTGTGAAATTATTGCTATTTTCAAATTTAGCAATATTCAATGCATTCTTTTTTCCGTCCCCTCTAAATTCCAATTGTACATAAATTGGCTCGCAGCTTAATGGTGTTACCCAACCTTGTTTTTTTAAACTAGGTGAGTTGTTCCAAGGTATGTGCATAACAAGAGGAGGAAAAGAAAGACATTTGGGCTTTTTAGGCACTTGCTTGTATGATAACAGTGTAATGCTGTTCTTGTCTGATTGACTGACTAACTGACATTAAAGCTCTGTGATCGATTTGATTTAAAACAGATAAATGTTTTGAGTTCAGATGTACACAACTGCAAACTGAGAATTACAAATCAACACAACAACCTGGAGTGCAACTGTTCCAGGGACTGTAAAATTAGAAAAACAAATGGGATTTTTCAGATGACTGTTGAACAAAACAGAACCACACGAGGAGATCATAGGCCGGACCTGAAGGCCTACTAAAGCAAGGCTAGAGGCACCTTTCTTTATCAGAGGGCAGAACCATGAGGAACGCACAAGACCCAGATCGCCTGCCTACTTACGTCTTCATAGTTGCTTTTATCGTGCCTCAGGAATAACGTGTTCCAGGACAGATTTTATCCACATGAGATACAACAGAACTCTTACTGTTCAAAAGACAACACAGACTCCATCACAAACTCTGAGACCCCACACTGCTCTGAAACCCAACACTGGGGATTAGGCTGAAGTTTGAAAGACAGGTTTTTATCACTAGTATACCTTGCCGCTGGCTTTGTGTTTTAAGGTGAGGACAGTGGGTGGGGTGCATCTCAATAGTCAATTATGGCTTGCTGTGTTTGTGTCTGTTCCTTCATCTGCACTAAATATTTTGTTTCCATCTGGCCATCACTGTGTTAATGAAGGTAAACTAAAAATGAAGAGAGAAAATCACCTTAGACTGATGTTGTAAACCCATTTAAGAGAGAACCGGAATCCAAATTACCCTCCTATTTTTATAGTGAACTACTTTGGATCTGATCTTGAGTCAGAAGTAGTGCACTTTGTTTGGACTGATCTCATCAGTGATCCAGCTAGTGTCTTCAAGAGAACCTTAACAAGGAAAGCTTCAACAATCCCCCAATTGCACAGGGCACAACACATGTATATTAAAGGAGGAACTAAGCCACCTGAGTCAGACCACTCTATTAAGGTCTGAAACAAATGGTCATAAAAACACTATATTGATTATAAAAATCATTTTTTCTATACATGGTCAGCTATTTATGGAAGGACATTAATCCCACAAGATAATAGTACTTGATTAAGCCCCATAATGGAAGATACGTAATGAGGTTGATTGATTATTTAATTGACTGAATGGGAGATATGCCTGTGGTTCTTTCTTTAATTCATTTTACTCTTCAATAATGTTCTTTGTGGTTCTCAGAGACTGACAGGTCATGATTCTCACAGAGGCTCTGTCTGTAACTGTGAATGCTATACAGGTGTTATGACACTGTGGGAAAAGGGCTGTTGGCAATAACACTCTCCTTTTGTCAAATGAGTGTTTGCGTGTGTGTGTGTGTGTGTGTGTGTGTGTGCATGCGTGCGTGCGTGCATGTGTGCATGTGTGCGTGAGGGGAGCCACATTGTCTGATAAACGTATATAAAATGTTTGATGTACTCACGAACTGTGTCAATGCCTCTTTTGGCAGTTACTGTATATTGTGGATCTCACACTGTTAACTTAAGCACAGAAAATAGTTGTGGTGGTGAATACCGGCCAAAGAGCTCTTTCCCTGGGGTACACTAGTCATGAGAGGACAAGGGAGTGGGAGTGATATCAGAAATAACAGCAAGCACATCATTCTGAATTGTCTGATATGTATACAATCAAGGGCAATGTGAATGTTATTCATTGCATCTGCTTTTCGTATTGAGATTTGCATTTTGTGGACCTTCTCTCAATCAACCACAGATGTTCAGTGACCTGCGAGGAACAGAAGAGCCTTGGACACCAGCTGACACGGACATATTAGGATTTAAAGCATATGACTGTCATGCCCACCTAAGGACTTTGATTGGATAAGCTATATGTATTATTTATTTAGAGACATTTTGTGTTTCCTGTTTGTAGAATATTTATTTTTTCTTGCTGACTGTGCAGTCCAAACAAGGCAAAGCTAATGTGAAGAAAACAGAGTAAAAACTGTATAAAATCATGTTATTATGTTAAATGAGATTCATTGATTTGAAGTTGGCAGAAGAAAATGGTTCAGACGCAAAACTGTGTGTTGGGTTTGGGGTCATTTTGGCTGTGTTTACCCTGGCAGCCAAATTAAGACTTTTATGCAGTAATTGAGCAATCACACCTGATTTTCAAATCAGATCCCTTTCAAATCTGAGATGATTGGATAAATGTCAAATTGTGGGGAAATATTTGAATTGGGAAGTCTGTTGTAACACACCCTTCTACTGGAACGCAGTCAATGCGCAAAATGACTGTAATACATTTAATTAATAAATGATATAATTTACAATATTGGTTAAAATGGGGTTATATGGACTATGAGTATACTTTTACTGTAGCATAGAGTTGCAAATGATGGATTTAATACTTGACACAAAATTAACCAGTAAGTTCAGAATTTTATAACCTAACATCCAATGAACATTTTGGGCACTTTTGATTATCACGTATGTTTATAATTAACTTTGACCATTTGTGTGTTCACAGGTAACATATTAATAATGTAAGTTGATGATTTTAAAATAAGAAAGAATAGGTAACCAAACTATAAAATAGTATATTTAATGTGAACCATGAACTTACTGAATTATATGGTTGCCAAATGAGTGTTTCAGCCTTAAATATCCCTTACATCTCATTAAGTAGTTTACAGTGTCAATGCACATTGGTTTGAATGTTTTGGTGGAGGAGATGCAGTGTTTACTGAAAGAAATGGCATTGTTGATAAGATGTTTTTATTATTAGGCATGTGGTCCATTTAATTACACCCATGGACAGTATCAACATAAATCTAAAAAAGTTATAATAATTGAATTTGAAAAAAGTCACCATAGATTCCAATAGATTTTCTATTAATTATAAAAAATACAGAAGACTCACTTAATTTTGGTTAATTACTGGAAGCTTTGCAGCCCTTCTGCAGCATATTTTATTTTTGTAAAATAAAAAAAATACAAAACCGTTTCGATGGTGGTTTGTAAAATATGTGATATTGGGTGGCATTATAACAGTGTGGTTTTAGAACAGTGGAGCTCAGCAGTGTGTTGGCAAAACTAATTATTCAACCATAACAATGTTATCAAGAATAACTTTTAGTGCCAACAGGACACCCATAAAAACAAAACCGTGAATCAAATTGGGGATCATCATTGTCCCTGCTCTTCTGACCTGCATGGACTTGTGGTCTTCTTTCTCGGCTGTGTTTGACCCAAGCCTGTTTCCCTCTCCCTCCATCGGAAAATAAAGCCATTTGCATCTTGATGTTACATCAATAATTATACATAATTATGTGTTGCTCTGGTGTGGTGTTAAAGGTGACAATGGAATACAGGCATATAGCCAGATATTTCTGAGGAAATCATTGGAATTGTTTTAACAGCCATTGTGTATGTTGGACGTGCCTCATCAGTCGGGTGCATTGGGCCTCCTTTGAGATTCTGGGTATTTTCTGATTTGGGCAAAAGTCTGTCCTCCACTTTTTCTTTCATCCTTTCTCTTCTGATCTGAAAACTGATTAGTGGTTGAGTAAATGTCAGTTTGTCAGTACGCCAAAAGAAGAATGCCCTTCCTTCTTCAATAACATCTTTTCATGTGAGCCCTTTGATATGCCACACCACCGTTAAATAGGATGTTATTATAATCAGAACAAATATCGACAAATGTTCATAAACATTAGTCAATACATTATATTAAATAGAAAACAAAATTTCAACAAATGACTACTTCTGTTTTTCTGTAAACTATACATACATTTATTTTGGCATCAACACCGTTCAACATACTGGTCCTGATGACACGTGAGCGGTGAAGAACCATTTGTCATCTCATTTACATTCCTGTTCGCTCTACTCAACTTCACTTTGTAATTTCCTTTCACATTTTTTAAAATGAGGTGAGAAATGACTGAGGAGAGAGGACAAAGGAGTTGAGCAAATCAAATTTTGAAAAGGTCTTGAACCTTTCATGGTGTGAATGCAAGTCAATTGGACTCTGCCTCAGAAACTCAACCTCAGTATTAACAACTTAGTCGAGAAGTATGACATAAACTAAATTATGACACAGCATGACGGGAAAGTGATTAGATGTTTAAAATTCTGCTCTGTATTTCAATCCTTAAGATTTGAAAAGCTGCAATGACAGGGATTGCAGTCATCTTTAAACTGAGGGTATTCAGTCATATTGGATGAACCATTTCAAAATGACAGAATGTTTTGTAAATAGTCTCACCATAATAGGGTGTCAAAATTATTTGATCATATTAACATTATGTACAATAAAGTAACCATGTTAAGTTTTTGGTCAAATATCCTTTGTATGCAATGACTTCCTGAAGTTTTCTACCTACACACTGTGTATGTTCTCTGGTAATGCTCTGCCAGGCCTATATTGCAGCCATATTCAGTTCTTGCAGTTTTCGGGCTGTTTTGCCCATCATTTTTGTGTTTAGCATGTGAAAAGCATGCTCAAATTAATTCAGACTGAATAAGTTGGTAAGTCCAGAAAAACGTTTTGTCCACGAAAGCCTTCTTAGTAGCTATTCCTGCTACATGATGAGGCATTTATTTGTATCCAAGCATACAGGATGTTTTCTGTAAACTTAAAAATTAATATGTTTCTTTTGTCAGCAGTGACATAATAAATGAAGTGTGACTGTTCCAGTGGCAGCTCTACATTCCCAAAACATAACACAATTTCCACCATATTTCACACGAGATGGTGTGCCAGTTATTTTCTCTACAATTTAAATATTTAATTTATCCTGTTTTTGAGATTAACAAGTAGTTTTGCACCTTGCAGTCCAGATTCTGTAGTTCTGTTGAGAGAGTCTTCTGCAGACAGAAGTGTCTGACACCAACGCCTACATTTTGGACAGTGTTCCTTATCTGTCTGATAGTTTTTCTTTATTGTTTGTTAATTATGGTGAGCATTCTTTGGTTGTAGAAGTTTTTTTGGGAGCTCACCGAACAGTAGATTTTGGTGTGCCTAATGTTCAGTAATGTCTCTGATCATTCTTTATACTTATAGAAATACTAATGCAGTGGATGAAATATTAAACAATGAATATGTTTTGAACAGAGCTGTAGAACAGGAAATAAACTGCTGATCGATGTTATCTCAAGGCCACTTGTCATTCTAATACAGCAATCGTGGTAGAAGAAAACTGAAGATCTATCAATCAAAGTGTGGTAGTGTAGAATCCATAATAACAACCTAAATGACAAAGTTAAAAATATACAAAATAAATATACAGCAAAACATGCGTCTTCTATGCAACAAGGAGCTAATTTAATACTGCAAAACCTTAGATTTGGAACCAAGCCAGAACAACACAGTACTGAGTAATGTCCTCCTTATTTTTAAGCATGGTGCTGCCTGCATGATATTATGGGTATAAACTGATACCAAATACATGCTTACTGTTGGGGAGAGCCTTGCGTGGAATGCTGCACATTTACCATTTCTATGGAGATTTAGCATCATCATTATTAAAAATAGGTTGTATTCAAACTGGATGTTGTGTATTATAATTAATTGCTATTGTTATTACATAATACTATTAAATAAATTGCCAATTTGGATGCAATCAATTAGCTTAGTTTCAGCAATCCAGTTTTATCTCAGCAGAGTAATGTTTGAGGAATAGCAATTTCAGATGTTACAGACTATTGAACCAATTTCAGAACAGTCTGAGGTGGACTCCCATGGAATAAAAAAACAGTATGCTAACAATATGTCTTGCATGGGGTGCATCACATATACACACCAAATGCTGTGTGACAGCGGGACAACAATATCATAGTAGAGATCAACTTGGCAATAAAGTTTTTAGATTTATGTTGGGAGATTTCCTAGGCTTTCATTTTATTTGGTCTTGTGCTGTTGTCAGTAGGTGCATGTGCACTTGATATGCTGCTCTGCGCACCGGGAATACAAGATATATTTTGAATAATTTGATGTTCTGAGGGTACAAATTCGGCATACAAGATTAACCTGGAGGTCAAATCAATTGCCCGTATTGCATGAATTTAGTACAGCTTATTTGAGTCAAGTGCACAGCAGACTTTAAAAAAGCAAGAAACAATGCAGTTGAATGACAGTAAAACTAACTGCAGTTCAATGCAGTTTCAATGCTGTAAGTGATTTTATTAAATGCAGTTTAGTTGCAATATGCTAGCCGCACTCAAGTCAATGCACACTGAACGACAGTTCAATGGATTTGAATATAAAGTGTAATTTATTTACAGTATACATAGTTAAGGTGTTAGTGCAGTTGGATCTTTCTATAGTAATAATAATATTAATAATACATAAAAATTATAAAGCACTTTTCTGAGCCCCAAAGACACTTTGCATCTGGTACAAAACAATGATTGAATACCAAACTGATCACAGCCCTGCTGGTAGTTTTATAATTCTGCAAATCACCAGCAGAGGTCAGCTCTTCTAACAGTAGCAGAAATATCCCTCTGGAACTTTGATATGCCCATAGATAATACAACCGGTATGGCAGGGTAGCCCAATATTTAGAGTGTTGGGCCAGTAACTGACAAATTGCTGCTTGAAACCCCTTGATTTGATAAATTGATCCCCGCACCTTACCTTATACTTCTGGATCGCTGTCAGTACTAATTGGTGGCTTTAACCGCGTAGGTTCCCAATATGAGTTAGATATGAAGAAAACCGAAACAGAAACCGTGCACTGATAAGCATATTTGACAATGACAATATAAAAAATATATTGGAAGATTAGCCAAATCCAGATGAAATATCATGACATCTTAAAGGGATTGTTCATCAAACATTTTTTTTTATCCACTTACCAAAATATATTCTTGAAGGCACATAGAGTTATTTTTTCCAAGCAATTCATTATTCATCTCTGTCCCAGTCTGTAATTAGCATTACTAGCATTAAATTAATTAATGAAAATGGTTCTTACCACTATGTCAACACTTCAAACTGCATGCACTAATCTGTTGCAACAGAATAGATTCTTTCAAATTCACACTAACAAAATAGCCGGCGGAATTTTGTGAATTCAAACTGGCACTAGTGAACTATTTCCTATAGCCAGTGTACAGAGCTTCTGTTCTTTGGCAGTGATGTCATTGAGGTGAGCGGGAACTTAAACCTCAACAAGCTATTGAAGATAAGTTGCTCATTTTCATCGGTGGACAAAATAATATCTGTAATTTTGGAAAATGCCGTGGTACAAGAAATGTACACGGGACGTGGGAGAGGAGACTAGAGGTTTCACCCCCTGCTTCCTGAAGCATTTTCCACCAGTTGGATTGGTTTGATGGACACTTCTTAAGTATCATATGGTCAAGCTGCTCCCAAAACAGCTCAATTAGGTTGAGATCCGATGACTGTGCTGGCCACTCCATTAAAGAAACAATATCAGCTGACTGCTTCTTCCCTAAATAGTTTTCGCATAGTTTGGAGCTGTGCTTTGGGTCATCGTCCTGTTGTAGGAGGAAACTGCCACCAGTCAAGCACCGTCCACAGTGAATGGCACATCTTTGCACAATGGAGTTATAGCTTTCCTTCTTCAAGATCCCTCAGGTTTCTTTTATAGTTGAGCCCCGTATTACAGATACAATAAAAACATACAAATACACAGATATGAATTCTGCACAAAAAAACAATAACAATTGCAACAACAAAAGGTGATTTAATAAACATCTGAACCTCTTTTTTTAACTAGCAGGTTTACTCTGAAAGAATTTCCATGACTGTGAGGCATAGCAGTTGAAATCAGTTTTCCCAAATTTTGAATAATCTTGCGATATCTCTAGGACTACATTACATATATGTCATTTAGCAGACACTTTATTAAGTGAAATGGTGAACATGTTAATCCCCAACCCTTGCTCAGAATATCCTGAAACAACCTGTACTTTGTGTATTATAATATAGCAATCGGAAGTATTAGTTACAATCTGTCTTGTCTACACGAGTTGAAATGGATAACTTAATGGAATTGCATTTGCCTTTAGACCTCTTCCCAAGTGAACATGGGTCACAATCCTCTGTATTAAAATAGTACTCGCAAATATTGTATGTCTTGATGGCAAAGTTGCTACATTGATTCTTCCACAATACAAACTTGGAGAGGTAGAGGTAATTTTATTTCAACTCAAGAACCAAAAGCAGGCAAACTAGCAAAGGAACAATACAGAAGTTTTCCAAACAAAGGAAATACAGAAGTTTTAATTGTATTTATCAAATGCACTGCATAACACAGTGTCATCCTGCACAATGAAATTCTTGGGACATGGCACACGACATCTACATAGTAAGAATTAAGAAATATATAAAGCAAAAATATAGCAAAAAATATAGCAATAAGATACATTAGTCTAAATAAGATACAAAAGTCTAAATTAGCCACAATTTTAAAAAGAGTATGATGGGCAATATGGGTAAAAGTATTGAATATTATAGATATAGCAAGTATAGCAATAATATACATAACTATGTAAACTAGCAGGCAAAATTCAAAATACATGTGATTACGTCAAAAAGTCTCAGGTGAAGGTACAGACTAGGATATGCTAAATCATAAACACGGAAGGCATGCTAGGATCAAAGGACATTTGTTCTGTATTCATTGTGACTGGGATCTGGAGGATAGTGCTTCTGATAGTTAAGAGATGGAACTGTGAACAGACCTTTCAGATATGGCTACGAGTGAAACCTCTTCAGATTACTTCAACAAAACAATGAGAATGCCAAAGGTCTGCAAGGCTATAATTGCTGCAAATGGAGGATATTTTGTGAAGAAAGCAAAGTTTGAAGGACACAATTCTTTCATTATTATTCATTCATTTAAAAATCATTACTTCTAACTTTGTCAATGACTGTCTTTCCTATTCATTTTGCTATATTTCCTATTCAAACTCGTTTCATGTATGTTTTCATGGAGAACATGGACATTTCTATGTGACCCCACACGTTTCAACGGTAGTATACATCTCAACTTGATTCTGTTTGAATAAATGTGCTAAAATATTTTTTTGTTTTAGCAACTGATAAATGCATGCTGTAGTTTTTTGCACTTTGTATCTCAGTCCCACTCTGTCACATTTTTCAGGAGTCAACCAGACATACATGTGGACACAGCTTGAACACGGCAGCAGACCAACACAGTGAGTGAAACTCCCTCCCTTTTCCTTAGAGACTTCTGTGAGAAGTTACCAAATATGCAGTGGAGAGCTGGATGGCTGTGGCTTTATTTAGCTAGGTTAGTTGAGAGTTCACATAGTTAATATACTACACAAACACACACCCACACACTTACAGATCCACACACACACGCACGCACACACGCACACACACACATTGAACTCCCAGTCAGTGTAAGAAATTGCATTTATGATTCAACACCTTTGACATAATGTTTTAATTATCTCCTGTCATCAAATACAGTACCTTTGTATTTCATTTCTTTCATTCTGATGGTTTACACATAAGTACACTGGATGGTAACCATGTTGATTGTCCTTGTGCATAAATATCTGGGCATTCTAAATTGATGAAAGCAATGATTTGATTAAAGAATATTTTGTGACATTAGAAGTACATACAAATGGGCTTCCTCCCTTTATCTAGTAATAAATCAGGTTACTTTCAGTTTATTCACACTCTGTGTATGATCTATAGAGTTCCTTGCAACCTGATGATCTTATGTTTCATATTCCTTTGACATGCATTTTTAAATCATTCAAATAAGGTAAATAACAACAATAAATGTTATATAACTAATAATAATAGTGTGTACTGTCATTGCAATTTGCATGTAAAATCTGTTCATACTCATGGTGACAACAAAACACCTGCAATGCTCCCTATAGACTGGGTGGCTATCTGGGTAATGTAGTTTTGTAGTTATGTATTTTTCATTTGCATTTTAGCAGTTTACACTAAATCAAAGCCCTTGGTAGCTCAAACAATAACAAATGTTGTGAGCTTGTCTGATAACTGTTGTTTTTCCAATAACATTTTGTGGGGGAATAGTTAGGCACTTTCTGCAAGACAGCTATATATAGAGTGTACAGCCAATTGAAGTGTGTACGACAATTCAAATATATATAGCAATGATGTGTATGACAATGCACACCAGAATCTTCACAACAGAATCCAGAGGTTGCAATATTGAAGCGGAAGCATGAATGTGTATCACATCACCACAATAATTATCAAGTTACAACATGTTATGAAATGATCGTGTCGATTTCCCTGGTTGACCACATAGATGACAAAGAAAGTTATTTCATCATGAAATATGACAAAACCTTTCACCAAATTGATCGGTGTGTCATATTTTTTGTTTGTGGCATCGTTTTCTCCAAAAAAGTTGGAAAGGAAAGTTTTGAGTGAGGAACAGAAGCGTTCAATTTGGTGCAGTGGTCTCTTCATTTTTTCCAGAGCTTTATATCTGGGCCTTTATAACTGATCTCAACTTTTAGCATTGAATTTTTTCGTTTGAACGTGTGTGCACATGTATGTGTTTCTGAGCATGTGTGTGTACCCGTATGTGTCTGGTGACCAGTTCTGGCACTGTAAGAGGAACAGGATGTTTAAGTGTTGAGTTTCAACGATGCTGCATTCCTCCCAGAAAGGGTCATTTTAGTTTATTCAGCTATGGCCACCCACTGACTCTTATCAAGACTGAAACCAGTAAAGGACACCACTCTGAGCTTCACTGATTTGCCATCAACCCTAGAGTCTGAACCATCATGTTTCAGACTTATGTGAGCTACAAGACATATGTTGCTAATGGACGCTGCCAATATATGGATTTGTACATCGCTAGACATTACCACCTTGTCGACATGGTAGTTACTGATGTGAGGTTTAAACATATCTTCACTTCGGTGGAGCCTTATGTGAAGCTGATAATAATGTGTTTTCTAGCATGCATAAACTGCCAAGTGTTGTTGTGGGAGGAGGCCGGAGGGAGGTGACATTTAGGAAATAGGCTGTTACATGAAGCATGCTTTTACAGAAAAGTTCAATAACTATGATATTTGGCAGTCTCTGCTATTTTCACAGGCTTGCAGTATGTGGACTCCAGACTGAAGAACTGCCAAACACCAAGGGCAAGCAATGGTCTAGGTACTGCTCTTAGATTTGTGAAATGCACTTTTTCATAACATTAAGATTTGGGATTTTTTGTCTTCCAGTCTATGAGCAATTATCCATGTTCTGTTTCCAAGTAAAGATTGCCCTAGGGTAGAAATTGATTCATATGTCATGAAGCATCCGGTTGGAATTGTCACAAAATATGGTGAGGAGACAAAGCCCTGTGATAGCCATGGAACTGAGTACAGCGAGATTTGTAAAACAATTGCCCTGCCGCCAACCTTTATAAGTATCCTTGAACTCTTTTAGGCACCCCACTCCCAATCTCTCTTAAGAGTCTATGGGAACTGGAAACTTGCATCTCACACTCTCTCTGACCCTTGAATTGACTGGTTGCTAGGGCAGTTGCTAGGGGGCCGGATGCCCCTTTTATTGCACACTCTTCAGAGTTTTCCGAACATCTGGACCCATATCTCTGGACTTGTGGTGTGCGGTATCTTATGAGCTTTTTTACATGAATCTATTTAATAGGGATTTTATTCTATTATTGCATGCTGCCTCTGTGGGCAGTTCTTGTGTAATATGTTTCAGTAGCATTTATATTTTTACAATCGTTCCTTTGTTAATAGAATTTTACTATTGTGCTCTTTATTGGGTGCATACGTCTGTTTCTATTCATTACAGAACCATTATTATTTTTACTACCATATTCATGTCCTTCTCATATTTATGATACACCTGCTGTGTAAAAATATATTTATTTTGCGTTCAATAGAAGCCCATGACTGTAAAAATTCCCTTTGTTACCAGAGCATACTAATGATGTTGTACAACAATGTACTTTGATCATAATTTGATATACAGTGGATATAAAAAGTATACAAACCCCTGTTAAAATGCCAGGTGTTTGCGATGTAAATGCACTGTAGTGTTAACCACTGTGCCACGGCATTACACGTTTCTGTAGTCGCTAAAGACCATTGAGCATTATTAATGTTTCTTATTAAATTTACCTCCATCTATGAATTGTATGGCTATTGCCACTGGCCATTTTAACAGCTTATTAGCCAGTAACAGCCTTACTAGTATCTACTATCTTCCTAGGAATATTCAAAAGACTTGAGCAATTCCTAGCAAGACTACAGATTAACTTTTTTATGCCAGAAAGAGTTGCTATATAACTGTATACCGTTTTAGTTAAGGTTAACTATAACAAAACTACTGCATGTTGTAACCAGCAAATGTGTTTGTCTATCCTGACCCAAAATGCATGCATGGATGCATACTTTGAAAATCCACCAGAAACAGTTGCATTATAACCATAGACTGTTTTATTTCAGACTTACTAGAATGTAGATACTGAAGGTTTTAGCCAGCAAAGCTTTTGTCTATATGGAATAATTCATACTTGGCTTTGCCTGTGAGGAGATCCGAACAGGGGACCTATAGTTTGCAGGTCCACCTATCTAACCACTATGCTATTTAACAAGAGGTACTCTGTCAGTCAGTCAGTCACTCACTCAGTCACTTACTCAGTAAGTCATTCAGTCTTCTTAGCTGGCTATGCTTACGTGTTCCGGCAAACATTTATTAAAAGTGATGCTTACCTTTGTACTGGAAAAGGGGAACATTTGATAGGTTACGAAGTTTAGCTAGTTAGCTAGATAGTCAAGGAAAGCTTAAGTTACTGCTAGATTGATGATGATGGAGAAACAATTCTTCGTCTGACAATATCATTCGATGTTCTACTTTCTTTTATTTCTAGGAGTGCTGATACATTTCAGGAAGGTTTCTCCTAAATCTTTGCTTTGGTCATTACAATAAGGTAATGTTAGTTAGCTATGTTATGTGTCTGAGCAGAAAATAGTGTTACAATCTAGCTAATATTTCTGGTGTTCTCAGTAAATGATAAAGAACAACTCACATGCATTGGGACTAGGAACCGATATTCAGCTCACTGCCGATAGGAGGCGCAAATTTGCATAGTGCACCTTTATTTCAGGTGTTTTTGAGAGTTTCTCACAAATACACAGATTTGCCTTGGGACGTCTAGTTCTCAGTATTGAAATACATGCACACACATATATATACACACACACACACACACACACACACACACACACATACACACACACACACACACACACACAGACACACACTCACACGCAGTTGAGACTTACATAAGACAAATCCCAGTTACAGTTTGCCAAACCTAAACGGCATTAGTGGAAATGTAATTAGTCTTTGCCTGCAGTCCCATGCTTCACTGGCCCTAGTACCGTATCCTGCTATTACAACCCTGTTTCCAAAAAGTTGGGATGCTGCATAAATTGCAAATAAATACCAAATGCAATGATGCGCAAATCATTTATCCCTATATTTAATTAAGAAATTGTAATGACAACAAATACAATGTTGAAACTGAGAAATGTTATTATTTTTTGAAAAATACATGCCCATTTTGAATTAGATGCCAGCAAAACATTAAAAAAAATTGGGATAGGGGCATGTTACCACTGTGTTTTGAAAATGCAGTGTTTTCCCATTCTTGCTTGAAATAGGATTTCAGCTGCTCAAGAGTACGGCACATTTTTCATTTCATAATACACCTAATGTTTTCAGTGGGTGGCAGGTCTGGAATGAAGGCATGCCAGTTTAGCACCCAGACTGTTTTACTACTGAGCCATCTAATATTTGCTGAATGTGGTTGGGCAGAATGTGGTTTGCCATCCTGCGTAAATAAGAAAGCACTTCCCCCCAAAAGATGTTGTCTAGATGACAGCATATATTGCTCCAAAACCTGTGACTATTGTACAACATCAATGGTGCCTTCACAAATGTGCAAGTCACCCATGCCATATGCATGAATGCATCCCCATAACCTCACAGATGCGGGCTTTTGAACTTTACAAGCTCCTCTTTAGTCTGTTGGAATAAGTGTACTTGATTCCCAGAAATATTTTCAAATTTTTATTTGTCAAATCATAGGACAGTTTTTCACTTTGCCACGGTCCATCTTTCTGGATCTTGTTTAAATATGGTTTCATCTTTGCATAATCCAAAGATCATGGCCTTCCAATATTGGATTTTAACCTTGTCCTTTGCGTACAGAGATTCTCTGAATCTTTTAATGATATTATGTACTGTAGGTGATGAGATCCCCAAACTCTGCAATTTTATGTTGAGTAAAGTTATTCTTAAATTGTTGCACTATTTGCCTGCGCAGTCTTTCACAGAGTGATGGACCCCTCCTTTTATTGCCCCTTTCCTAGCTTTTTGAAACATGTTGCTGGCATCAAAATCAAAGTGACCATATATTTTTCAAGAAACAGTAGCTTTTCTCAGATTCAGCATTTGATGTTTTGTCTTTGTACTATTTTGTATTGAATATATATAATTGCATTCCATTTTTCTTTACATTTTACACAGGGGCATTAACAGGGTTGTAGAGGACAATGGGGTTGCTGAAGACAAATGGCTGGTAAATGAAACTAATGCATGCCTTTATAGGTATGCACGGGTGACCTTACCTTACACTTTTAACTCCCAGAGCAAGAGCACAGACTTTAAATCCGTGGGCTAATGCATTCGTTTATCACATACTAATACCGTTTTTTTTCCTGTGTGTCATTAGTAAAATTGCTAAAATAATGAGTTGTGTGTTTGTGAGTGTGTGCTCACAGGTACGTATTATGCTATTGTGTGCCTTTCCATAATTGCACTTTTCTCGCTCTATTGCTCCCTAAGGCTTTGCCATCCGTCTGCTCAGTGTGTGTGTGTAAATCCCGTTGTGGCATATTGAAACCGCACCCGTATGCACACGCACACAAACACGCAGACAGACACACACAGATGCATTTTATGAAGCCTCATATGGTATCTGGTTCCTACTAACCAAACCCTCTGCCGGCTATCCCGAGATTATTCATTCCATTACTCACTCCCCACTAAGCTCAGATAATCAATTTAAAATCATTTTCAGCTGTCAGCTTGTGACACTTTTACCTTTTCAGATTTCTTCTCCCTCCTGAAAACACACATTCAAATAGGCTCACATGCACACAAACACACACACACTCACACACGTACACAGATGCACAACTGCATGTCAGTCTTTTGAAAAGATATGCAAGGCAATCTGTGCAGTTGGCCTACATTCAATGTATTTGAACATAAGCACTCTGGTTTTAATGATCTCAATAGCCTATGCTAACAGTAAAGTAAAGTTAACCAATCCCATTAAGAAGAATAACACAACAAAATCATTGACATATGTAGATGTTGAGGTCAAATTCACCCTTTTATTTATTTTTCTTGTGTGAAAGAAAGCATTTGTTTACCCACTCAACACTGATAGGCTGCCAGCTACTGTACATGCTTGCAGGACTAAGAAAATTTACCCAAAAAAGAATATGAAGTTAAGAAGTTGCACTGTAAATATGTGTCATTCAGTGGTAGAGCATTCAATGGCACAGGTGATCATTAGTTAAGGTAAAGGGTAAAGGTCAGTTAACAGTCATGTGTGTTTCAGGTTAGGGGAACAAAAATATGGTGCCTCTCGTGATTCAAACTTGCAAAAATGTTTTCTGAAAAAGTGACTCCCTTACAAAACGTTACTTCCTTTAAAGCTACATGCGTGTATTATTGCCTCAAGTGGCCAGACTAAACATACTGTCCCATATCATTTTATTGTATCTCATCTTCATCATGGGACCCCCAAACTTCCCTTACCCGAGCTACATTTGCTATCTCTGACTGGGGGATCCAGAGGCGTTCCCAGGCCAGTGTCGAAATATAATCTCTCCACCTAGTCCTGGGCCTACCCCGAGGTCTCCTCAAAGCTGGACGTGCCTGGAACACCGCCCTAGGGAGACGTCCTGGGGGCATCCTTACCAGATGCCCGAACCACCTCAACTGGCTTCCTGTGACAGTGCACCTTTCCGGATTTACCTTCCCCAACTCATAAAAACCTACCCAAGTTAAGAGAAACCTTTCCAAACTCAATCGTATTTACTGTGCACTGGTTGAATTATAATAAACAAAATAAATAAAAAAGCTTTTGCCGCTAACAAAGCCAGGCGTCATTTAACTTAAATTCCATCACTGAGTGAAAATTATTCAGTTAATTACCCATTGTTATTTTTTTTGCATATTTCATCAAATCGCCCTCAATCTGTATCCATGTTTTTACAGAAAGAAAAAGCAATACAATACAATGATGGGATTTTCACTATTTTAGACGCAATACAATCGTTAGATAGAGACATTAAGTCGGTGCATAATGAGAAATAACCAGAAACGACAAGCTTTGAGGAACCAACTGGAAGAGGGGAAGGGTGTTCTACAGTATATGGTTGGAGCTTCCCTGGGCGGAACAGACCCTTCTCAGATGCAGCCCACTAAACCTGCCAGCCTGCTAGCCCTTTAAGTGTTGATCCACGCCACTGAGGAGGAAGCCCAGTGTTGCAGCCCAAAGGTTGTGAAACCGGGAGAGGCCATCTGTGTTACTGTGCTGTGTTCCGCCCAATGGCATCGGTGTCCTTTGTCTGGAACATCCATTGTGAGCGCGCATGGTTTGCGAGTGTGAAACAACACCCTAGAATGTGATATTGCGGTGCGTTGAGATCCCAGCGGTTGGCTAGCGCTTCCCTCTCTTGGGCTGTGTGTCTGCTCTCAGTGAGACTAAGCTTACTGAGCGATATTATGGGATGCTCTTTCCAGTCTCATTCTTGGAACAACTACAGTCTGGGACAGGAACAGGTTGAAGATGTCTGTGAAGAGGCCCTTTAGATAAAAAGGCGCCTGATTGACCAGAGCATCAAGAGCCTGTTGTTAAATGTGTGTAGACTTTCTATAGGCACTGTAAACTACTGCTTACAGTAGCTTTTTGCCTCGCACATTGGCCACATCCAGAATGACTGACAACGGTTGGGCACATATGTAGCTAAGGTCAGATAAGTAAGCTCTTCCTTCTGTTTAATGTGTATACTATGTTGTTTTCCTGTTTTTTAGTAAAGCATATTAATTCAATTAAATATCACAGTATTCTCTGAGAATTTCAAAACCAGTCATGTCATTAAAACATATTCAGCTTTCTTCAGACTGATCTATCCCCTGTTGCCAAACGAATGTTTCTGAGGTCCCTCTTCATATGTGAAAAATATGAATGTATATCAGTTTTCCATAATTAATAACCCAATTAAAAAGACACGATAATAACGTTAGACTATTTGTTACATAACTAAATAACTAATTAGAGAACCAGCACCCCTGGTGTTACATTAGAGACAAAAGGGAGAAGGATTTACTCGTATCTGGATTTGGAGCAGGCTACTAACACATTAAATATTCCTGTTTCCTGTAGTTCCCACATCAACATCCCAGCTCCTAAATGAATGCACTGGGGGAATAGGGGTGATTCTTACAATTCACGCATGCAATGAAGAAAAAACACAGAAGAAGGAGACTCGATTCCAGGGCTGATGGATCAGCTGGAGATTTCCAAATATTGGAAATGGATCTAGTCATTGTGTGTCTTGACTTTCTGTTGGTCAGTCAGTCTTCTGACCCACTCTGATAAAATATACATCGATTAATCTATACATCTTTCTTTTCTCAGGTGTATTTTCATGTTGGTATTTTTGCCAGTAAATCCCCCATAGTCTCTTAGAATTAATAAACTGGGTCTTCATGAGAGAGAGAGAGAAAGTGAGGGAGAAAATGAGAGAGAAAAATGTGGTAAATCTAGAGAATAAGCCAGAGAGGAGAGAATAAGAGAGAAACCCCTCTATGTTACCAATGTCTGAACAGCTAGATTGGCCTAATCCTCTCCCAGCCCACTAACACATTCCACTAACGCTCTGTTCTAAAGGCGTATGTGCATCTCCCCTCCAGGCTTTGAGGCGATGCGTTCAGCTTAAGGTAAAGCATTGTGTTTGTAGTTTAACTTTATAAAAATAAAATAAAAAGACAGTTAGAAAATCCCACGGATTCATCTGCTAAGGCTTTCCTTTGTCACGGCCTCTAAACCCAGAAAAGGCTGTTTGCGGACTTACAACTTTTGTTACTTCTGTCAGTCAAGCTCACATGCTTACACAGAGTTGTACATGATGATATTACATACTGGTATACTGCTCAACTACTATGAAACACTTAACAAAAATGTATACTTTCTGTCCTTGAATTAATCACAAATTAAACATGATGGTATCTATGCCCGTTAATATATATGTGTGTTAGAGATGCAGATTAACAAACCCATTATTAAAAAATCAAGTCTAATCCAATCCTCCTAACCCTACAGTCATAAATATGCATACCCTGGCAGAAACTGTGAAATCCTGGCATTGATTTTGAAAATATGAATGATCATGCAAATATTTTACATTTTATTTAAGGATAGTGATCATATGATGCCATTTATTATCACATAGTTGTTTGGCTCCTTTTGAAATCATAATTATAACAGAAATCATCTAAATGGCCCTGATTAAAAGTTTACATACCCTTGAATGTTTGGCCTTGTTACAGACACACAAGGTGACACACACATGTGAAATGGCAATTATAGGTGTATTTCCCACACCTGTGGCTTTTAAATTGTAATTAGTGTCTGTGTGTAAATAGTCAATGAGTTTGTTAGTCCTCATGTGTATGCACTGAGTAGGATAGATACTGAGCCATGGGGAGCAGAAAAGAACTGTCAAAAGACCTGCATAACAAGATAATGAAACTTTATAAAGATATAAAAAGATATCCAAAGCCTTGTAAATGTCAGTCAGTACTGTTCAATCATTTATCAAGAAGTGTAAAATGTGGGGATCTCTTGATACTAAGCCAAGGTCAGGTAGACCAAGAAAGATTTCAGCCAAAACTGCCAGAGGAATTCTTTGGCATACAAAGCAAAACCTACAGGTAACCTAAGGCAAAATACAGGCTGCTCTGGAAAAAGACAGTGTGGTTGTTTCAAGGAGCACAATATGACGATACTTGAACAAAAACGAGATGCATGGTCGAGTTGCCAGAAAGACGCCTTTCCTGCACCAATGCCACAAAAAAGCCCAGTTACAATATGCCCAACAACACCTTGACACGCCTCACAGCTTCTGACACACTGTAATTTAGAGTGATGAAACCAAAATAGAGCTTTACGTACGCAACCATAAGCGCTATGTTTGAAGAGGGGTCAACAAGGCTTATAATGAACAGAATACCATCCCTACTCTGAAGCATTGTGCTGGCTTACTGATGCTTGGGTGGTGTGAGAGAAAATTGGGAGAAAATGTATGGCAAGATGAATGCAGCATGTCATCAGAAAATACTGGCAGACAATTTGCATTCTTCTGCACGAAAGCTGCGTATGGAACGTTCATGGACTTTCCAGCATTACAATGACTCTAAGCACAAGGCTAAGTTGACCCTCCAGTGGTTACAGCAGAAAAAGTTGAAGGTTCTGGAGTGGCCATCACAGTCTCCTGACCTTAATATAATTGAGCCACTGTGGAGGGTTCTCAAATGTGCGGTTCATGCAAGACGAACAAAGACTTTGCATGACCTGGAGGCATTTTGCAAAGATTAATGGGCAGCTATACCACCTGCATAGACAACTATTACAAAAGGCTGCATGCTCTCATTGATGATAAAGGGGGCAATACACAGTTTTAAGAACTAAGGGTAGGCATACTTTTGAACAGGGGTCAGTTCATTTGTTTCATTTTTTGTTTTATGATTTTGCCATTCTGTTATGACCTACAGTTGAATGTGAATCCCATAAGAAATAAAATACATTTGTTTGGCCAGCTCACTCATGTTTTCTTTACAAATGGTACATATATTACCAATTCTCCAAGGATAATCAAACTTTTCAGCACAACTGTACAACATGCTGGATTACTGTTGGATCCAATGTTTACACAAGCATGGAGTCATGCTGGTGTAAACATTTGCAAACTCTGGGTATGTTTTACATTAGTGCTTACCCTGGACACATACGCAAAGCAAAGTCAAGCAAAGATATTTTGTGTGTGTGTATGTGAAAGAAAAAGAGAGTGAGAGAGCGAGAAGAGACATCAGTGTGCCATGGCCTGTTTCGATAAAAGATAAAGGCTAGCCTCTTGGCAACCAATGTTCTTTTAAGAATGGCAATAAAAAACTGTCTAAACTGTTTATAGCTCTAATCTACCATCCTTACATCAGAGAAACATTAAATAGCCCACTGTTCCTGGTAAACAACCCCGCTACAGGGCACAGTTGAGGTCAACCGTGGCCTGTAGCTCAATGACATCTGCAGAATTCCTACACAAGCAAGATATTGTGCTACCAGTAAAAAAAGCAGAGACCTCCTGTATGTGTTTTTAATAAAACCTAATAATACATAAGCAAAGTCTTCCTAAGGCATAACACAAAGCCATGTAAAGGGCAAAAATGTGGCTATAATTTGCTCACCGCTGCGTGGTGACACCCACAGTATAACAGCGTAACTGAGACTGTTTGAGGTTCGTCCTTCAGACACCTGAGGAGGCCTACTTGTTTCATTTAAAAATTATCGTTTCTAAAGCACTGTTGAGTCACCACATAACTGACTGCATAACTGCTTCAGTGCCTCATTGAGCCATATAACAAAAATTAAGGATTTATTGCGGAAATAAACTCCTGATAAATTCTAATTCAAACCCAAAGAAGCAGCAATAGGACTACTATTCAGTGTAAAGAAAGTTATATTTACAAATTTGTATCCAATCTTTTCCCAAAAATGAAAATGTCAAGCGTGAATTTTCCAAATGTGTACAAAACTAATAACACTACAGTAGACAAGGTGGGGTTTTTTGTGTCAGAAAAGGTATTATGAAAGAAATGTAGGTGGATGTATTATAATGCGCAGTAAAATGTTTATGACATCTATTCAATCAATGAATGTCATATTGTATGTTGTGTGGTCTTTCCACAGTGATGAGGAAAATATCATGATTGATTAAATAAGTTAAGATTAATATCACTTCACAGTGCAATGATGACTTTGATCCTCCTTTCCAATATATATTGAGAATCTTTTTGTAGTGATCTTACAATTTATTGTTTCTTTTTGCCATAATGAGCTAATTATGTATACTACACTAGTCTACCTGCACTTGCACTCATTCAAAGAGCCCCTGGCAATATCGCAATCGGTGCCATGACAAGTTATAATTTGCAAAAGTCAAGCTGAAACTGCGATGGAAACAAACTGAACATTTTATTTTAATTATATATATGAAACCAAAAAGTAGTATGGCTCATGTACGTGATCAATCTGGCTTAGGTATGGAACTTTGTGTAGTCTCAGGGGTGTTGACTTGTTGTATTCCGTGTTTTGTTTTGCTTCCTGTTAGTCCTGATTGATTTCACCTGTCGGACCTTTAGTACTCTCTATTAAGTTCTGTTCAGTCTGTTTTACTTTATGAGGTGTTGTTGGTTTCGTACATATTACTGAGTCGGTTTTTCTCTGTGATTAATATTATTATTGATATTGATCATGGTTTTGGATTTGGACCTTGATTCTTGCCTACTCCTTTTGTACTTTTGCCTTTTTCTCTGGGTTTTTTCGGATTAAGTGGACCTATTGCTCGCCTTTGGATATTCGATTCAGTCTGATTCTACTGTACCATTGCCATTCAATAAACATGCTGTGCTCTGCACTTGAACCTTCTCCTCTCGCCTTGAGTGCGTTCCTTACACTTTGACAAAAGGAATTTGTATGGGTGACACTGGAACCCATAAAACACTCACTGCCACCCAAATGGCAAAGTCACTTTATTGCAGCTGGCGGTGTCAGTGTGAGAACAGCATTCGAATCCTGCATATGGATAAGCCCAGGGATCTTGTCGAGGCACCAATTCGCCAGCAGTTGAAAAGAAACTCTCATGGTTTGCAGGGTTAATAATGGAATATGGTTACCTTGCCTCACTGTGTTCTAGTACCACGTTGTGGAGCATCTGCTTCATTGATGTAGGGGCCAGAGAGTGCGTTCCTTCAGCTTTGTAATAATAACAGTTTAAACTTCCTGTTTAATTGAGCAACTCCAGCTGTGCTTTGGAATACACGTATCTTGTCAATGACTGCCCCAAATTTGATAGGAATTGCTTCAACAACACAGGGCCTTAATCACAACTTGGATATTATGTAAGTACCATATCATTTAGCGACGTGTCCTCAAGAACATTCACATGATGGTGCATGTATTGAAGTTAGTGACGGACTTCACGGACAAATTACTTTAGCAACCTGACATTATAGAGCCTACACTATGTCGGTGTGGTTTGACCATTTCATGTGCTCACTTATGTGCATGCATAGGAAATGAATTACATTTTTTGGGAATGCTCCCCTTATCATCTCCGGAAGTACATAATAAGTTCCATTGTAATTCTTCACATTAAGGGAGTTGTTTACCTGGCAACCTCTAACCATACTCCATGTATGCTGATTCATTTTAGTTGGAAATCTGGCCAAGCACTGTTGTTTTGTCAGCACACTTTATTGAGTTGGTTAGAATTAAAAACCAGCAGTGATAATATATATACATAACATATATATAACATATTGTTTACCAGGGTGCTGGACCACAGACGTAGAAGCCAATCAGGTTGCGCTGGCGAAATAAAAAAATGGCAAGTAAAGGGAGTATAGATATGGCTATCCACATCGGCAGTATTGATGTTAGGATGAAACAGTCTGTGGTTACAAAACAGAACCTAGCTTCATCTTGTAAATAAGATAGAAGGATGTGTCGGCATTGAGTAATTGTCTCCGGCCCCCTCCCAGTGAAGTGTAGTAATTAGATATATAGCTGACAATTGTAGACAAACTCAATTGTTGGCTGAAAACTAACCACTCCACATCGAAGGACGTCTAGTTTAAGACACAGGGACTGTCCCTTGATCAAGGCTGAGTAATGTAAAGAAAAAGGTGTTGTTCACCATAATAATCTTATTAGAATGAAGCCCTACACCAATTCAGTAATAAAAATTACTGTAATAATACCCTGCATCTCAAGATAGGACTACTTGATGTTAGATATTTTGCTTCAAAGGTCAATCACAGTCAATTAATAAAACTGATCCTAAACAGGATGTGATTGGCCTTTGTGAAACCAGGCTAAAGCCCAATTAATTTACTGCCCTAACAGAGGCCTCTCCTCCTGGTTACACAACGGCGGACGGGATGCTATCATTCACAACACAAATGATCAATCTACACTCAAACAATGAGCCTCTCCAGAAGACGTCTGGAGCCACAGTTCACTCTTTTGGTTTCATCCAATATGTTTTAGAACCTATATTTTTGAGACAGGTTTTGTCCAACATGTTTTCAGCAAAAAGAAATGTCCTCCCTGGTATATAGAAATCAACCAGAAAATTGGAAAGAAAATGGTGCTCCACCAAGTTGGAAGTATTTAGACAGGCCTGGAAAGACAGAACAGTACAAAGTATATGTGGTGATATCTGCTTTATCATACTGGAACTTTTCCAAACTAATTGTGGGAAACATAAACAATCCAAAATATATTTTTGACTAAATTGCAAATCTAACTAAAAAGCAGAATTCCACAAATAAAGTAGGCATTCACTTAAGCAGTGATGAATTATTTTCATGGAAAAAAGATTGTGATCATTAGAAAGAAAATAATCGACTTCCTAACCAAGCATACTTTTCCAAAACTCAGTTGCCCTGAGGACCGCAGGACCATGGATTGGTCGGGACACTTAAGGTTTAAATCCTGGATTATTAGACACATTCATTTATACAGCAATGAGCTCTGTACCTGGTCACTATCAATTGGACTATGCCAGCTAACGTACTTAAGGAGGTTCTTCCTGTGCTTGGCCCGGCTATGATAATAATACATTGCTTCTTATCTTCCAGATCTATACCAAATGCAAAATAATTGTCTCAAATCAGTTTACATCGTTTCTTCATCATGGAATAATCATAACTCAATTCAAAGTTTGTGCACTTAAGGTCCTTGTAAATCAGTAGCATATTTATGTTACCTCCAAAGAGTTAGCTATTATATAGCTAAAATATAGAAATGCATATGAATATATATTTTGTCACAAAACAATGCTACTGGTGGTCATTTCAGCTGTGCCTAATTTCTCTTAAGGTCTAAAAACTGTGAAAAAATAACCATGAAATTATATTGAACATTTTATTCATGAAAAAACTGTTGAGATAACAGCTGCAAGGACTTGACTGTGTTATGATTTGAATATTTTGTTCATGCCAAATTTACAGAATGGTCGACCTTGCGCATACATGCAAAACTAGTTATAAAACGGCACGATTTAGCTCACACAAAACAATTGGCTGAGTTTGCAAGTCTATCACTTTTGAATACATTTTTATGCTTACTATTACTGATATGTTTTTGAGGATTGTTTCATTTATAACATTTAAATGCTTTCAGTGATTGAGTAATTTAATAAACGGCTTTGTCTGAAAGCGCCTTTACTGGGCCGTTAAAGTTAGTGAAGCTTCATATTCAGTGGGGAAATTTAGAAAAATAATGTGTTTAGATGTTTATAGCTAACAGAGTAAGTATATTATGGACTGCTCTCTATGTCTCATGGACAGATTCTGGATCAATCAAAGTTTGGACTAAGCTTTAGTTTTAACTTTGTTTCGTTCTATGACAGAGAATTAGCAAAAAGGGAGCAACAGACTCTGGCACAGTTTTCTTTTCAACATGAATCAAAAAGAACTTCACACTGATTATCAAATTACACACCATTTTGGTTCTGGGTTAATATAGATTATACTGAGATTGCCCACAATCCATAATTTGATTTGGACAGATATCTTGCTGACAAGAAAAATTAATGTTGGTGTTAAAACACATATTTTACTCTTCATAGTGTCATATCACCATGAGAACTGTATTGCGATAACATCTTCAATACATTCCACTGCATTGTGTATTTATTGTGCATTAGTGTGTTTTACAGTGGGGCATTTTGAGACCTTTTAAAGAGCATAAGATATAGTTGTAATGTCTACCAATGACATTTTCATAAACATTTTGTTGGAAAGTACACTGGTAAAACAGCATTTTAATAAAGTATGTATTTAGTATAAATAACCCAAACAAAACTAGATGAAGACAAACACTTTTTACTCATCTATTAGAAAATTGTTATAAGCATCTATATTAAACATATTTTGGTTTTATGAATAATTTAAATGTTTTTAATAAATATGATAGTGAATTACTGGGTTAGAAACATTTCGATGTGGCAGTAATGACTAATTAATGTTTTATGTTTTTATTAAGTTACTATGAAGATATTTATGAAGTTAATATAATTTTTTACCATTTTTGTATTTGATTCACAGGAATTTTATATTGTATAGGCTTGTACTGGACAAATTCTATACAAGTCCCACATGGACCCGTCCACTGTACTCTACTGCTTAAAAGCTTTGTGTGGATGTAAGGGTTTACTACCGTATTACTCAGGGCTGTGTAGATTTGCTTTTATATGAGTAGAGCATAAAGGCCAAAAGTGGTCCATATGGAATTCTAAACTGTATGAATACACCATCATAATGCATAATATAGTATTGAGATAGTATGTAGATAGTGGACTACAGCAGTGTAATAACCACAATGAATTCAAACGAAGGTCATCCACCGCAAGGCCACCACAGGCTTACATTGTGCCTTTTATTATGTGATCTGTTCAGTCAAGTTTGTCCTAAAGCAACCAATGATCGCTTTAAACTTTCTGGATACTCTTAACTGGATACAATAGGAGACTCCAGCAACAAGGAGAATAGCAGAGACAATGTGTTCACAGCTCTAGATAGCTATAGTTGATTATAATAGAACTCAAAAGAAAAAAACATTACCAGTTCCAAAGAAATTACAGTAAACCTTTTGGGAATACAGGCACCAGCTTGGAGCAATGGAGAAACATATGGGCTGATATAGACCTGTCGAGGAGAAATATGGCCAACTCCCTTTTCAGGTTGGTTTTATTCTCTGTTGTGTATTGTTCTAACCGGGGTGCACTTTACTTTTCACTTCCATCTTCATGTTATTGTTTGTGTTTTGACTGGAGCAGGAACTAGGGAGAGTACAGTAGGTGAAAGGGGATGGCCAATGTCAGTGTGAGATCATGTGGGGGCTTTACGAAACACCTGGACAAAAATGTGCATGAGAAAATCATCAAGGGGACGCAGAATCTACAGAGCGTGCTATCCGCCACATTAACATGCACTTGTTGAATTTCTCCACTTAAAATAACATATTTTCTCTATTACCTTTTGAAATATAATATTTCTGGTTGTGTTTTGTGAAAGGTTTACAACACCTTTAAGATTAAGCTTTTGGGGTTAAGAGAATGCAGAAAATAGAAAATGAGAATAGTGTTAGTGGGGCATCGACCGGGGTTATAATAAGTTATATAGGTGTGTGTGTGTGTGTGTGTGTGTGTATTGTATACATTCATTAATGTATATCCTTGTTCCAGTGAAACATAGCTATGGTATGAAGATTTGCATTACTCTGCATTTGTTTGTGTAATTTAATGGGAGTGTAATTCTGAGACTGTTAGTGTCCGTGTATCATTCTGTGGATACATATGGAAGGATTCGCTGCAACCAAATGAGCTCTGACTCAACAGAACCCCATTCCCAAACCCCCAACTCACGCCTACTCCATTACCAGTGATTTACCCTGTGTTGCCTTGAATACCCAATCACGCACCAGATGACAGAATAGTGAGAAAGAAATTGAACTTTTCTTCCCTCCACTCCTCTGTATTCATGCTTCTTCTGTGCAGGCAAAATGTATCCTAGTGATGGAGGAAAATTGATTCAGTTACTTACTGTATTGTAATATTTTTTTATTACAATATCATGTTGTTTTGACAATATCACTATAATTTTTTACCTAATTTGCTGTACTTCACAGCAAACACACATTCAGACATTCTTTAATGCTTCACAGCAATTAAAATACAGACACTCTCTCTTTTAAATACACAAGCACCCTGTACACAACACAAAACACAACACACACACACACACACTTCACCACTCCAAGTCAAATGTTCAAGTGTCAAAACATTAGCAGATTGGTAGATTGCCTTTAACATAACAGCATGTAACACATGAATTTGCAGTAGCATACACATCGAAGACCACGTGTAGAGCAATAAAATGACATCTTTGGAGGAAGGTTTGAAGAGGCATCTGGCTCATCTAACCGATGTGGTAATGTGTCTTACATGCCCAACTCAAGGGGACCATTTGCTTACTCAGTAGAGCAGACACAAAGTGGGGGGTCAAAATTACCCCACCTGCTCAAACTGTGAGGAAGCCATTATGGTGTGAGAGGCCCTGGGCCTGGTTCACTAACTATCTCAAAGAGACCAATATGTCAGAACATCTGCTGTCTGAGCCCCTACCTGTCACCAAGGGAGTACCACAAGGCTTGATTTTAAGCCCCACGCTTTTTTCTACATATATAAATAGCATTCATTTTATCATCAATTTATATGCAAATGACATTGTTTTATATTCAACTAGCCACCCCCTTGAAAGTTTTCTATGTATTCATTAAGCTTTCTCTACCCTTAACAGTGTTCTAAACAACTCTCAAAAAAAGAAAAGCCATGTGGGCAGTTAGAAAGAATGCATCACATGTTTCATTTCCTAATTATTGATGTTCACCTATAGACAATATTATGACTTGCCAATTATGTGGATATACAGCACCCACTCAGCTAGTCACACCCAGTTAAAAAGCAAACACATCTTTAGATCTCGCTTCACCTGTCACAACCGTGATGTCGTGGGGCGAACGGACCAGGCGCAGGCAAGAGTGGCAGTCGGCGATGTCTTTTATTTAGACAACTCAGAGCACTTGATAATAAAGCTGAATTTAAGCAAACAAAACAAAACTCACCACCAACATCTAACACACCGTAACATGGAAAAATGACTGACAATTGAGGGGAGCAGAGGAGAAACATTTAAACACATACTAATGACCTAATTGGGACCTGGTGTGAGAGACAATTGGAGACAAGAAAAATGAAGGAGACCGGGATGAGTTCATGACTCACCTCACCATCACACCTCCTTTCAGATTGCCGCACCTAGATTGCTGCATTGCCCCTTTGATGCGGTGAAGTTTTCCTGTCCCCTTAGCAGAAAAATACCCCGAAAGTACAATGTTTCCAGCTCCATGTTTGATGGTGGGGATGGTGTTCTTGGGGTTATAGGCAGCATTTCTCTCTCTCCAAACACGGCGAGTAAATGCCAAAAAGCTGGATTTTGGTCTCATCTTACCACAGCACTTTCACCCAGTTTTCCTCTGAATCATTCAGATGTTCATTGGCAAACTTCAGACGGGCCTGTACATGTGCTTTCTTGAGCAGGGGGACCTTGTGGCCACGGCAAGATTTCAGTGCTTCACGGCGTAGTGTGTTACCTATTGTTTTCTTGCTGACTATAGTCCCAGCTGCCTTGAGATCATTGACAAGATCCTCCCGTGTAGTTCTGGGATGATTCCTCACTGTTCTCATGATCATTGCAACTCCACAAGGTGATCTCTTGCATGGAACCCCAGACCAAGAGAGATTGACAGTCATTTTTTTGTTTCTTCTATTTGTGAATAATCGCACCAACTGTTGTCACCTCACCAAGCTGCTAGGCGATGGTCTTGCCTTGTGTGGGTCTAAAATCTTGTCCCTGACATCATTGGACAGCTCTTTGGTCTTGGCCATGGTGGAGAGTTTGGAATCTGATTGATTGATTGCTTCTGTGCATGTGTCTTTTATACAGGTAACAAGCTGAGATTAGGAGTACTCCCTGTAAGGAGCCGGAAATCTTTTTGATTGAGAGGGAATCAAAAAAGTATTTCCCTCATTAAATCGCAAATACATTTTTTACATGTGTTTTTCTGGATATTTTTGTTGTTATTCTGTCCCTCACTGTTCAAATAAACCTACCATTAAAATTATTGACTTTGTCAGTGGGCAAACGTCCAAAATCAACAGGGATCAAAAAATTGTATCCCTCACTGTAAATTGATTGATACCTGTAACTGGTTCATGTGATGTGCCTGTTCATTGTAGTTCTGCCATGTTGTCCTGCCCAAAATGTTGCAAACATGTTTTTGTACTACTCTATTGTTATTATATTGTCTGCTGTGGGTTTAGGTTTTTCAGGATGGATGCTGTAGTTTTGTGCTGTGGCCATGCTCTGTTGTCCTTCTATAGTTTAGTGGTGTCTTTATGTGGTTGGTTTATTGTCTGTTTGTTTGTACTGTACTGTTGACATGTGTCTTTTGACTTTTCTGTCTCTTTATAATTCATCCCAATAGCCATCCCCTACAGGAGGCATTTTGCTTGGTAAAATAAAGGCAAAATAAAAAAATAATTTCAACCAATAATGGTGTCAAATTAAGGTTTTGGTGTAGATGTTTGCCATTTTGTGTCTCATGAAGGGATGAATTTTCCAATATGTTTCACTGAACAGTACAAATAGATATTTATAGGAAAAGGTGTCAATTATTGATATTGCGGAAATCTTCAACTTACCTTCAAATAGCTAGACCCATCCTGTAGTACATAACATTTTCTGTAACTAGGAACAATGACACGCAACCAAGGAATCTCAATGGAGTAGGAATTTGCATTTGTTGCAGTGAGCAAGTAGCCATGGTGGTTTGACAGTGAGTTTGACAGTAGTTTGCCACAGCTTGCACATGGAAATGAGCTAATTACTTTAGCTAGGATGGTACTTTGGTTCTCCACTAGACAAGCAACAAATTAAACACAGGTTCACAGGGGCTCCAGGCATAAGAGGCAGCAGCGGTCGAGGCGCTGTGACAGGTGGAGGCCCTGCCCCCGATGCAGAATGGGTGCCGGAGACTGAAGGAGGCTCCGCCCCCAAAGTGTGGTGGCAGGAGTACCTTGTATTCCCCCTCCGACGACACCGGGTACCCCTGATTCCAAGGCAGCAGGGGCTCTACCACACACCCCACAAAAGGCCCTCCATAGCCCCCCTCGAAAAAAATTGTATGGGGGGTTTTCTGGGCGGGTCACTGGGCCTGCCTCCGGGAACACCGATGTGGTGTGCGCTGGCGTCACCGCTGCCCCAGACCCCGGGCTGGATTTAGGGCTAGATCACAAGCTCTGTTTGTGTTCTTCTTCTCAAGCTCTGTTCAATAGGATAGGAAGTGTTGATGAACTGCAATCTTGAAGTCTCCCGACAGATGTTTAATTGGGTTAAAGGCTGAGCTTTGGCTTGGCCACATACAATTGTCTTGGCTATGTGCTTCAGATTGCTGTCATGCTGAATGATGATCCCCTCATCCCAGTCTGAGATTCTGTGCACTCAGGACCTCTTTATTTTTGATGCAACGATCATGCATTATCTTATGATATTAGCAAGGTGATGAGCAGTACCTTGTATTTGTTTCATTAGATCAGATTGTCTCTTTGCTAATGCTCTCATAGCCCTTCAGAGGGCATATGCTTTTTCCTAAGGAGCGGCTTTTGTTTAGCCACTCAACCATAAAGGCCTGATTGATGTAATACCGCTGAGATGGCAGGTTCTCGTCCTTCTGGCAGGTTCTCCCATTTCTGCATCTCAAGGATGACACACGGTGGATTTGAGCTCAGTTTGGAATGTCATGGCAAAGATAATGAATACTTATGTATACCAGGCATATTTCAGTTTTTTGTTTTCATTAAATCGGCAATCATGTCTAAAAGTTTTTTTCATATTAAAATGGGGTTTTCTGCATAGATTGATGGCAAAAAAGACATTTAATTAATTATGAATAAAGACTATAACACAACAAACTGTACAGAAAGTGAGGGGGTCTGAATACTTTCCAAAGGCACTGGTAGCCAATACGCTTTGCATTGAATTACACAGTGGAATGTATTGTTTCAGTATAAAAATGATGATGTAAAGCATGAGCTTGTCATATCACGCTCCCATTACAGAGTTGACATAGTGTTTGTTCACCAGACTTAGGAAAGCACACTGTATTGACTCCACTCGATACATGCGCTCAGACTAATGGTGACTTCATGAACTGCATGTTGCCACATAAATGTGTTGGCTTCTTTTCTTCAGTCCACGTGCTTTGCAATTGTAATGAAAAGCACTATCCATTTGAATACATTATTGTTATAACTGTGTGGGCTCATTGCATTAAACCACTCCATCTGTGGTCATCTTTTCAATACATCCACGTGTGTGAGGTATTAGTGTCTGGAACATGTATGGAATATCTCACTCAGTTGCTATGTTACTAGTGACCATAGCAACAGCACACACGCGATTATCAGTTTTATTTGAAGGAGTACTTTTCCGCTCGCTAGAAAACATTCTGTGAATTCTAAGTATGGTCAGTCAGTGAAATGTGTGTGTGTGTGTGTGTGTCCTTGTGAATGGGTGTGGATGGTGCTTTGAAAGTTACTTTCAGAACAAATGCAAAATCAACATGCACATTAGTGACCTCAACATAGTTGAGTGTGTGTGGCTATTATAGTGGCTGGTGGAGGTTGTATACCTTATGTATGCTTGAAGACTTCAGAGATCATAACTTTTTCAGTTTTCCCTTAAACCGCCCACCCCGCACTCAGGTTACATGTAGAGGTAAAAATGTAAATGCAATCATGCATGTAATCGAAATAGCATCATATGACTCTTGACTCATCAACATCCTCCCCTGATTTATAAACACACAAACACACACTCTGTCTTGGGATTCAGGGGTCAATTTGTGAGTGGTAACTTTTTCCATAGGATCATTAAATAGCGTTCGCAATCTCTCTCTCTCTCTCTCTCTCTCTCTCTTTCTCTCTCTCTCTTTCTTTCTCTCACACTAACAAACACACAAAAACAACACATACACACACTAATACTGTACTTAGGCTTTGCAGCCCCCCAGAGTCGTATGGTGCTATAGAGGCAAGTCCAGACTAACCAACTGTAATCTGCACTATAAAAATATCCAGTAATCAACAAATTATTGTTTAGTAACTAATAACTTCCACACCATTTCTGAATTCACTCAACTGGTTCACTTTTTAAGTATGAATTGAATTCTGTAAGATTTTCTGTAAGATTTTATTTGCTAGTTATTATACAGCTAAAATCCAACAAATAACAAGCTAGCAAGATTACTTAGATAGTTGTGTCATGTGTTCTTTCACCCTTAATTTCTATTAGGAATGAATTTTGCAGACAGGGGTTGACAAAGAAACACAAAGGCAGCAGTAGAAACAATATTTTGGTAACTTCAGCTAGTTTGCCAGCTTGTGAATTAAGTTATATTTCATCAAAGTTATGGAACTGTTCTCAGAAATCCATTTGTGTCTGGTTTGGACATCTGGAGGATGTGTGACTCCCTAATTTGTAACATTATTTAGCCAACACATTAACTTCATTGAGAAGGCAACTATCTGTCTGCATAGCTCAGTGGATGATACTGTAAAACAGCAAATGCCTAAATAAAATGCATTAAACGTTTTATCTTTGTCCTCTGTCTAAGCTAATGTAACTGTTTTAAAACTGTCATACCATGAATCATGTAGCTTTTTTTACCTATTATGTATATATTTAAAACACATTGCAACATTACATGTGGTCAAAAAAAAAAATCAGTAGAAATGTTTTTTGAAGTGCATGACCAAAATCAAATGAACAAATGGTTTGTGTTGTGTGGTTTTCTTCCAAAATCGAAGTTGGTGATTTGTTGCTCAAACAGTTTATCTACTAAATAGGTTTTTGTGATATATGCTAGCCAGCTGGAGTAATCACTGCATTGAGTGTCTAACTTGCTAATGTTCTGTTATGTATATTAAAATTATATTGAATTTAGTGGAAAATATACAAGAAGACATAATTGTGGACCCACTGGCTTCCACTTAGAAACCCTTTGATGTCTGCTGACATCAGACATTCTTTTTCATTTATTTGCACATTTCTCTCTCATTCACTTTGCCATTCATATGAGGAAACTATTGAAAATGTAAGGCGGTTCATGGATAGACCTATTTTTTGGAGTACAAGGTTTGCCCAGGCTTAGAAGAAATACATGTTTGTGATTGATAGTGATGAATGTACAGTATGTATTTGTTCTCACTAAAATTTAGCATTTTGGCAGAGAACACCAGATATGGGTTAGGTGTAAGAAGAGATTCGGTCATGAAGAAAATAACCTAATCCCAACTGTGACGTATGGTTGTGGACCTGTAATGATGTGGGGCTGTTTTACTCCAGAGGCACTGGGAATCTTGTTAGGACACATGGCAACATAGACTCCATCAAGTACTAGATGATTTTTGGCCAAAATCTGTCTGCCTCCGCCAGGAGGCGAAAACTGGTCATTGTTAGATCTTCCTGCAGGACAACAACCAAATTGGTTCACTGACCATAAGATCCATCTTTTTTAATGGCCATCACAGTCCCTTGACATAAATCCCATTGAAAATCTGTGGTGAGCTGAAGATAAGTGAGCCGACGAGCAAAGAGCAAGGATTCAGAAGTGTCTGGAGTTTCTGTATGGATGAATTGTCTCAAGACCCTTCCTATGTGTTCTTCTGCCTCATCAAACATTAATTGGAGAAATATTTACATTCAAGATTTCTTTGAGTGTGAGATTAAGCTGATTTACCACAGGGACATGTTTTCACAACCTTTTTTGTTTATTCTTCCAGTGTCCCAGTAATGTTGGAGGACAGTGTGAATGGTATATGGCAGTGGTATGGTAACTAACAGGTGCTTCACTGATCCAAAAATGATAACTATTACATAAGTGCTGTTTTGTCCGCTTGTTATGCTGTTGTTGCAGTTATTGTGAGGTTGCCTCCTAAGTCTAATGAACTATGGCTCAGACAAATTCCCTATTTCATTTTTCATCTATTTTGTTTTACTTAGCAAGAAATGACAACAGTCCAAGGATGTGTTTACATAAATGCACACACACACACACACACACACACACACAAACACACACACAAACTCACTCACACAACATTTGTCTGTGTGCATATGTGTGTGTGTTTGTGATTAGAAATAAATACTCCTGCCTAAATGTGACAAACACATACACAGATTCTCCCACCCCTACCCTGGTAGACCACTTCCCCTCTGGTTTGTTGTGTGCGCATTATTTTGGCCACTTCACATTTCAGTACTTATCGTGCTGCTACATCTGCATTCTATGAAGAGCTTGTGGAGTGTTTATTCATTTTAGTAAGCCTGTAATAAACAGGGGCTCTGGAGTGGTGCATGGGTGGCTTCATCCCCCCAGCAAATTAACACTCTAATAGATGTTTTGGTAATTTCTCTTTCTAGCTTTTCAAATGTTTCCAGTATTTAAATGTTTCTTTCCCTATCTCTCTTGTCAAAGTTAAGGCCCAGATATGTTTAGTTCTCCTCTTTCCAATGTCTCTCTCTGGTTCTTCATTTTTGTTATCGCCTCTTTCTCTCATGCTTTGAAACCCCTTCCAGCTCCTTCCAATCAGAGTGTGGACCGTTTGGGAATTGGAGTGAGCTCTCTGGGATATTTACTAATTTCATCTTTAAATTGGCTGGCTCACCATGAGAGACAGAGCGCTAGAGACTGAGGATCTGATTGTCGTTGAACCGTTTATTATTTATCTGATAAATTGTTTTGGGAAATAAATGTGTCATTATGTTTCACGTAATTAAAACAAGATCCTTTGGGTTTGCTCTAGGTTTATGCAGTTTTTCCAAAACCACTTTTAACACTATTAACTCAACTCATTCAAAGGGCCACTGAGAAAAGACAAGTTTTTAAATGACTGAAACTTCTTGCTTTTCTTTGTCTTCATGGTCCAGTGATTCAATATTTTTATGCTAATGTTGGAGTTGCATTTAACTTGTATTGCATAAATTCAGTGCTCATTATAGCTCCTACAGTACAGTGGTTGTGGGGAACAGAGCAATATAAATATTTATGTTTCTAAAATGATTGATACGGTACATGTATATTCTGACTCTATTGTAAGGATGAATGGTGTCATTAGTTCCCACCTCTGACATTCACTTATTTTGGAGATCCCATTATAGATATGTCACCCCAACTTTCTGCCCATATAACATATATTAAACCCAAACCATCTGGGCCACAAACATATGATTACCTTAGTTCCATTCAGTGGATTCTCAGGAACAGGAGTAAAACCGTTACTTTCAAGTGTGGACTCCTTAGCTTGATAGTTTCAAGCAATATCTCTTGGCACGATGTCTACCTACATGCAGTGACACTGACAGGGGGGGAACCCGGTAACGTTGTCCCGGGCCCAGGCCTCGGGGGGGGCATTTGGTTGGCATAAATAATTTTATTTATAAGTCAGTCAATCTTGGTATATAGTACTATCTAGCTAAAACCTTAAACAATAAGGTTTATGACCTGTTTTATGAACAGTAACATCATTGCTATTTATACAAAAATCTTGGCCAATGTTTTGGGTCCTAAACTCTCAATTTTGTCCTGGGCCCTGGGATTCCTGTCGTCCCTTCCTACATGTATCTACATACTCTTTGCTATTGAGGACTCCCCCATTCGGGGGAGCGTAATGTTCAACCCACTAATGTGGATTGTGGGAACTCCATTCCCACTGGTTTCAAGTGTAACATTTGACTCAGAACTCATATACAGATGTCACCATACATTTAATGGTTGCATGTCTCTACGGCATACGTTTCTTGCTTACCTTATCAAAGTGATAGTCTCTCTTATTTAGAAGAGCAGGCATTGCCAACAGTTTCTGTCCAATAACCTGTGTGTCTCTTGGTTTTGTCCTGACTCCACCGCTGGCCTTATCTTTGTTCAGCCACAGCTATCTTATCATCATGTTTCACTCTGTCAGAATGTTCTGCCTCCTGTTGGTCATTTCAGAAAGTGCAAGAAAGTAAAGCAGTGGAAATGTACTAAGAATACTAAGAATAATAGAATACATGTAGAGAATATAAAATAAAGAATATAAAATCTGAGTCCCATCTTTAAACGCCAACACCGTTAGCTGGTCAAGTAACTTGGCCACTACAAATATGTGCTTGCAATCTATGGCTGCAAAATAAGCGAACGTATATCAGATTAGAATACTGATACCAACCACACATTATTAAAAATATACACATTTAATCATTTCAAATCTTGTCAGTATATACAAGAAACCAAGCAATACAACATATTTCTCAAACCCTGTGATACTCCAATGACACATTTTATAACCAATTGATTCAAATCAGTTGTGACTATCAATTGTGTGAAGCGGACTAAAAAACATCACCAGTGTATGTTTTCTATCCCTGTTGGCTCAATCACACTGTAGTTTTAAAGACACTATTCAATGTGACTGGTCGCAGGCAGCAATATGACTGTAAATTTGCTGTCAACAAAGATGAATTAATATCTGCCTTTAATGCCCTTCAGTCCCTTGATGTTTTAGGCCTGATTGAGACATGAATTTCTCCAGAAATTATTGCTACTCCAGCTGCTCTCTCTTATTTAACTAGGTTTTCCCATAGTCTGACAGTGTCTGGTTGTGGTGGTGGCTCAGTTGTTCTCATTTCTCCAATATGTTTCTTTTATCATGCTCATGTATCCTCTTTGCTGTTCACAATCAACTCACACAGAATGTTTGCACATGCTAATGACACAGGGCATGTCCAGCTACTACAGTCATCGACAGGATTCTCCCATATGTCCTGAAAGTCCCGTTTGCTTCAGATCAAATCATTTTGGGAATTTCAGAAGGCTTGGACAAGCCCCTACAACAACTCATTTTGGCCAAAAAATGTATGTTTTGAGGGGAACAATGCATCCCAACAATTATCTCAGCTAACATATTACTTTTAGAGAGAATTTGAATGCCAGTTAATCAACATTTGACAGGATCAGGACCCCTTCTCTCCCACTTTGAACAGCCAGGAGTGTGATGTGACCCAAGTCAAATTGTGCCTTTGGTTCATTAACTGTCTATTTGGTTGGTTTGTGGGCTAAGCTTCAGACCTGATTTCTGTTTTTTGTTCTCTGTTTTTTTCTAAAATCTATTTCTTGCATTTCTCTTGGTGGTTTTTCCTGTTGCCCGTATGAATAGGTTTAATAGAAATATTTGAAACTATTTCTTTTTATTCCTTTCAGAGCTCTTTTCCAGTCCCCTATCACTCACATGGCTGACAATGTGCCAGACCTGATCTTTACTAGATGATGTTTGTAGACCAATCTCACAGCACAATCCCTCCAAGTTACTAATTACTACATTGCCTCCTCTTTGCTCCACACCTACCTACACCTACCAATGAAGTCTCTGTTCTCTCTCCTTTACTACTCTTTCTTTCTTCATCTTTTCATCTCTTACATCTTCTAAATCCTATTCCCTTTTGTCTCCTGATTTTGCCTCTTCAACCCTAGTCTCCACAGGGGTCACTCCACTGGGACTGCTCTCCACTTTATCACAGAAGATCTTTGCAGTTCCCAAGATAACTCTTTTGTTATCTCTCTGATCTAATCATCCTAGATTCATCAGCCTCCTTTGACATTGGGAACCATCCAATCCTCCTGTTCAACCTCTGATGGCTGGGCATCTTAGGCTCTATCTGTTGTTGCATTGCATCCTTCCTAGCTACTATGAATTTACTTGTGGAGCATAGGTTTTTGCTTCTCTGGCTCTCACCATTAGTTTTCCCCAAGACTAAGTTTTAGGTCATCTCTATTCTGTCTTTGAAAAAAGGCAATCTGGCTCTGTTTTATTTTCTCCTGTTGTAAGATCCATAACTGATGTTTTATTAATTTCTTATTTAGATATGGTGTGATTCGTTTTTCATTTCAGATAGATGTTACTGACAACATATGATAAAAATGAAAGGAATATTACCACCCATTTTCTAGAAATAAAGACAGATGCATGAGCTGCTTTGCATATAAATGAATCAGAGAATTTTTAGGTCACACAGTAGCCAGACACCACTCCTAATCATCAGTTATGGCAGGCCCATTTCAAATGCCTTTTGTATCCTTTAGGATAGATGTTACTGACAACATACGATAAAAATGAAAGGAATTCAACCATCCACTTTCTGAAAATAAAGACAGATGCAAATCAGAGAATATGTTTATCTTGAAATAACAAACACATGTTTTACTGCTGCATCTCATTATTTCAAGATACTCATTATAAGAAGATACTTTTTCAAAATTATGACAAAAAACTAAAGATGCAGCAACCAAAAAATGTTTACCTTGCGTTTCATGGCTTCCATAGCTAACTTATTATAACGTTAAGTACATTAAATGTACCTCTGACAGAATGTCAATCATTTTGTTCCCGGAATCTTCTATAAACTTTGAGCAATAGCCTGGGGACAAGTTCTTTTTTTCTCACGAAAATGCTTCAGTGAATCAGAATTGTGCTACTGGCTCATAGACTGGGCTGCCTCAAGTGAGTTGATTACCCATCTAGGGGATTTCTTTTCTGGCGGCCCAGTTACCAAACTTTGCTTTAGTCTGTGTTTATGCCAGTGTTTTACTCTCCCTCTCTATGTACTGGTTAGTGGTCTTTGTGAGGCTGTGTACATTTCTGCCGCAATATTCCCATGACATCAACCAGCCCCTGCTCTCTAGGGCTTCAGACACTTGTATTATTATGTGAGCTACGTGCTACTAGTCTAAGTGCAGTTAGAGTGACTCAGATTTCTTCATCCATTTAGGTTTAACCCATGTAAAGATTCACAGCTGTCTCTTAATGGGCTATCAAGGTCTAGTCTTGATTTTAGGCCTCGCATTTGTATTTGGAGTCAGTTGCTGATGTCTGACAACACATGGACCAAACTATTAAACTATCAGAATCATTGCCATTTCCAAGAAATGTACAAGGTAACATGGCAATTTCCAAGCATTTTGAAGTGCACCATTCTACTGTCAAATGGATTAAATTGGGGCAGATGGAGGTGTGTGAGAGGGTGAATGAGGCAGTGAAAGTTTGCGTCAAGTTACCAGAAAACCAAAATAGTTTTACAGTGTTTTCCCATGACTTGTAGATTAACAGGAATTAAAAAGGTAGAGCTTTGGATCTAAGCAAATAATTTGTTAGCAGTAGCCTACTTTGTATAACAATGTGAAGTAAAATTCAGTGTAATAATGAGAAGTTTAGAGGACTGTTTTGTATTGCACAAAAGAAATCAAACATGGCAACAGGTGTCACTTGGCAGGGTAAACAGAACACTAATGGCACTAGGAATAATGATGATGTGTTTCCATTAATAAAATGTTGGTCGAGACCTAAATACCCAAGAAATTAGCAAATGTTTTATGCTTAAGCAGTCTCATGCATTTTCTGTGATTGTTGCCCTCATTGTTTTTGGAAAAAAAGTAAAAAAGCAAGTAAAAAATCTAAGTGGCTTATTTGTAGACAGTTATAATTAATGAATTTGGACGTTGCTAATAATGCAGGTTAATTTGATTTGTAGATTTTGGATCTGCCTATACAACCCTGTTTCCAAAGAATTGGGATGCTGTGTAAAATGTAAAGAAAAACAGAAAGGAACAATGAGGAAATCATTTAAAACCTATAGTCAAAAGAAAAGAATATGAAGACAGCATATCAAATGTTGAAACTGAGAAATGTTATTGTTTCTTGGAAAATTCATACTCACTTTGAATTTGATGCCAGCAACATGTTTAAAAAAATCTGGAACAGACGCAGCAAAAGACTAGAACAGTTGTGTATTGCTACTAAACTAAACCTGGTGGAACATCGCACAACACATTTTATTAATTGCCAAAAGGTCAGTTACATGATTGGGAATCAAAAGAACATCCCTGAGAGGATGGGTCTGTCAGAAGTAAAGATGGAGAGGTATTCACCACTCTGTGCAAGACAGCGCAGGCAAATAGTGCAACAATTTATGAACAACGTTTCTCAACCTAAAATTGCAAAGGTTTGGGGATCTCATCATCAACAGTACATCATATCATTAAAAGATTCAGTGAGTCCAGAAAAATTGACATTTCAAAGATTTCACTTTCAAGACAGCAGCAATTGGTATCCTCAGTTCCCAAACGCTTACAGAGTATTGTAAAAAGAAGAGGTAATGCAAAACAGTGGTGAACATGCCCCTGTCCCAACTTCTTTTTAAACGTGTTGCTGCCATCAAATTCAAAATGGGCATGTATCTTTCCATAATCAACAACATTTCTCAGTTTCAACATTTGATTTGTTGTCTTTGTACTACTTTCAATTAAAAATAAGGATAACTGGTTTGCACATCATTGCATTCTGTTTTTCTTTGCATTTTATGCAGCGTCCCAACTGGGGTGGTACTTAATTAGCATTTTCCACCAACCTAAAAGCCATAAGTGAAGTTTGTAGTTATTGGAAATCAACATTGCATGGATGTCGGGGGCAGTGTCTAACGAGTGGTGGACTGGGGTGGTGGTTCCCCTGTTCAAAAAGGGGGACCAGAGGGTGTGTGCCAATTATTGGGGTATCACACAACTGAGCCTCCCTGGAAAAGGGTACTCAAAGGTGTTGGAAAGAAGGGTTTGGCAGATAGTCGAACCTCAGATTGAAGAGGAACAATGCAGATTCCTTCCTGGTCATTGAACCACCTACCAGCTCTTTTCTCTTGCAAGGATTCTGGAGGGGGCCTGGGATTATGCCCATCCAGTCTACATGTGTTTTGTGGATCTGGAAAAGGTGTATGAACGGGTCCCCTGGGAGATACTGTGGGAGGTGCTGCGGGAGTATGGGGTGAGGAGGTCCCTTCTTAGGGCTATCCAATCCCTGTATGTCCAAAGTGAGAGCTGTGTTCGGGTTCTCGGTAGTAAGTCGGATTCGTTCCAGGTGGGAGTTGGCCTCCGCCAGGGCTGCACTTTGTCACCAATCCTGTTTGTAACATTTATGGACAGGATTTATTGGTGTAATCGGCGTGGGTAGGGGTTGCAGTTCGGTGGGCTTGGGATCTCATCGTTGCTTTTGGCAGATGATGTGGTCCTGATGGCATCATCGGTCTGTGACCTTCAGCACTCACTGGACTGGTTCGCAGCCGAGTGCGAAGCAGTTGGGATGAGGATTAGCACCTCTAAATCTGAGGCCATGGTTCACAGCAGGAAACCGATGCCTCCTCCAGGTAGCGAATGAGGCGTTACCCCAAGTAAAGGAGTTCAAATATCTCGGGTTCTTGTTCGCGAGTGAGGGGAAAATGGAGCGGGAGATTGGCCGGAGAATTGGAGCAGCAGGGGTATTGCATTCGCTTTACCGCACCGTTGTGACGAAAAGAGAGCTGAGCCAGAAGGCAAAGCTCTCAATATACCGGTACATTTTTGTTCCTACCCTCACCTATGGTCATGAAGGCTGGGTCATGACCGAAAGAACTAGACTGCGGGTATAAGTGGCTGAAATTAGTTTTCTCAGAAGGGTGGCTGGCATCTCCCTTAGAGATAGGGTGAGAAGCTCAGTCATCCGTGAGGAACTCGGAGTAGAGCTGCTGCTCCTTTACATCGAAAGGAGCCAGTTAAGGTGGTTCAGGAATCTGGTAAGAATGCACCAAAGATGTCTCCCTAGGGAGGTGTTCCAGGCACGTCCAGCTTTGAGGAGACCTCGGGGTAGGCCCAGGACTAGGTGGAGAGAGTATATTTCAACACTGGCCTGGGAAGGCCTCGGGATCCCCCAATCAGAGCTGGCAAATGTGGCTCAGGAAAGGGAGGTTTGGGGTCCCCTGCTGGAGCTGCTGCCCTCGCGACCCTTTACAGGATAATCGGATGAAAATGAAGATAGAAATCAGACTGCAAAAGTGCAAAGACTTGTCTAAGAGAAGAAGCAGCAACATACATTACTGTCATCATTATAAAAAAAACAGTTTCAAACAGATTAACAGATATAATTCTGAAATCATAAGCAGGTGTCCACGGCCAAGCCCATTGAGGTCATTATCTTCTGCAAAATAAATGCTTAAGCATTACATAGCAAAGGGATAATGTTTTTCAAGTTAATTTCTTACATTATGTAAGGGTTGGCATTATGTAATACTGATTGGCTGCAAGCACTGGTTAATGTGATCAAATACCACTGGTATGACATCAGAAATATGTGTGTAAAACATTGTTAACTGGTTTATAATTACAATAAGGCATATCAGGGTTTGTGGTACCTTGTCAATATATCCCTGCTAAGAGCTATGTGCTGTATCCAGGCACTCTGCAATGGGTTCCTGAGAACAGCTCTTAGTTGTGGTATATTGTCACACACACTGTGCCTAATTGCTTAAGATTACCACAGTTTAACATAGTAACCCACAACATTCTATACTAAACTAGGATCTGTATGTTGGTAGTGGGCAGCTGTAAGACCTGTCAACAAAGCAAAACTTTTAAAATGTTCATAACCTGTCTATTTAATTGTCATGTTATTCAGTCTGAAATGCTGATGGTCCTACTGACATATGGATGAAAATCCACCCCTGCCTTCACTTGTAAAAGACATTGTAAAGACATGAACAGAACAATTCAGTAAATCAATTCACTTTAAGGCAGTTCTGACAATCAGCCTTCTCACTTCAGAGGAAAGTAAACCAGTGAGGAGCTGAGAGGGAGCGATGGAATGAAGGATAGGGAAGGGGCAGTGTGTAGAGAGCAAGACACAGTAAAACGTAAGGATTTTTCAGATTAAAGATAAGTCAGTGAAGGGAGGCGTGTAGCGAGGGAAGAAAAAGGGGGGTAAAGCTGACACAGCAGAGATTTAAAGCAGAGCGAAAGCGATTGGGAGAGAACGAACTGGAACCAACAGTGAAAGAAGTAGTAAATCAGATGCAGAAGCAAGAGAGGGGAAGAGACAGGGAGATGTTGACTGATGGGTTAATGATACCTCTGTTGTTTATTACCTCAACTGAGGTGGTGTAAAAGGATGGTTTACATGTAATATAACCATATATTACATGCAGTAGTATACACATCAGAAGACCCAATGCAAATTTACACTTCACAATTTTCGTCAGAGTGTAACACTATAAAAATGACCCACCCAGTTTACTCTGCACAAGGTAAACTGTACAAAGCTTAAGTACAGGAGAAACCCAGAGACACAAATAAAACATGAAAACTGAGCCATCTGAAAGATAAGAAAGAGATTGATTTACGGATTGATTGTGTGGGCTTACTCAATGTTCAAAGAGTAGTGCTGAGTAAGCTGCCGGAGCCAGAGAGAGACTTACTGGGGAAGCAGGCTGCTATCTATCAATTTCTGCAGGTTCATTGTGTTGTTGTCTTGAATACAAACTTTCTGAACGGACAGAGCTTGAGCAGAGCTGTGGCCTCATTCCAAATGTAAGAACATTTCTGGGAAGGTGGGAAATGACTTCAGGTAAGGGGCAAGTTGAAAGTATCACCCAAGTAGAAGCAGGAGGGCATCAGAGCAGTCCTGCTGCGGGGGGAGCCTAATACAGATTTTATTTTTCTTTGGGGTAAATGGTGGCAGTTAGCATATGAGTTAAAAGCTAGGCTCTTTTGCCTTTGAGCAAGTTGATCCAGGGTCACTTCAACAATAACTGTTCCCCAGACAGAACATTTAAAAAAAAAAAATTTAATGTATTTGACAATTTGAAACACTTTCATATTGACAAACCAACACATTCAAATTGACATTTTCTTCCAAAGGCCAGCGTGACAACGTTTGCTACAATGCTATGGGCTAATCACGGTTAATTACATCCGTTAACAAAAAATGTATTAACACTAACCTTTTCAGACACTTTAACTGCTTGGTTTAATTGTAAATTTATGGTCTGAGGGGACCTTCCAATACATTTTACATTAGGTTTTATTGACTAGACAAATTGCATGACACTGAATTATAAAATGTTTTTGCTTTTATGATGAAAGAAGTAGAAGGATTCCATGACATTTATCATTCAGATGTTGTTGAATTCAATGACTCTTGTGTTGTTGTGAAAAATAGTAATTAATCCAAAGCTGTTGTTACTGCTATTCTATCGTAGTGGCGGGGCCTACTAAAGGGATCTTGTTCTACTGTGATGGTTGTAATGACTTTGAATTTCCATTTATTGCAAAATTATTTTTAAGTTCTCTATTTTGGCAAATTTTGCCTATATTTGCTAATTTTGCCTGCTAATTTTGCCAGGTTGGCTAATTACAAAAACTAGCAGCTAGTTATTTCAGAACAGTGATTTTAACCAATGGTTTTGGCAAATGGAAAATGGGTATGGACACATAGGGGTAAGGTTTAATATAGTTTAACTAGTGCAAGCTAACCAAAATAGGATTAGGTTGTGTTTTCAAAGAGCTTCTGGGGTCTTGGTTGTCAATGTTGATTCGTACATGACTCATGCATTTAGTTTTGCAGATGGAGTCATAACGTCATGTTTGCGTGTCATTCATTATGGTGACAATGACACAAAATAGGTCTTCAATTGTACATCACTATTTCTCCTTTAACAGTTCTATCTTTCTTTTCTCACCCAACAGCCCACAAAATCTCTCGCTTTCATTTTCTCTCTTATCAGTGTAGCATACATTGAGAAAAAGCAGACCAGAGGAAATCTCTTTCAGATTGCCACCAAACTGGTAATAAATCATCAAGTGGATGTCAGACATTTAATGGAAGCTAGTGGTGCAGATATCCTTCTCAGGGTTTCAGATATTCCATATCTCCCTCGTATCTAAACTAACTTGTCAGTGATCAAGACACTTCCTGCAATGCTCTAGTGCTTCTGAAACAAATATACAGCAAGTGGTAGTGTTTAGCCTATTAAGGTCTAAAATGTCTTAGTTCGTTAGTTATATCTGGTGTATTACAAAATCCTGCTTGCTGGTCTAGCTGGCATATGAAACGAATTTCAGCCCAACACCATTTGCTATGGTTATATAGTACCTACCTACTGCTTCTGTACACTACACCTGGGCGGGGAATACGTCACATTATCTGGGTAACTTTTACTGAGTAACTTAAACATGGGATGCGTCTCAAATAATACCCAGTTCTCTATATGGTGTACTAGTATAATCCCTGGTGAAAAGTAATGCATGTAGTGTAGCAATGGCTTCTACATTTCTAATCTGTGGAACTAAGACGGCAAATTGAACTCATCTAAATTAACAGAGTCTATAGTAATTGTTAATAAACAGCTGGTCAAACATGGCAATCTCTGGTAATTTACATGAATAAATTGGCCCTCATGTGCTCATAGTTGGCCCTCATGTGCTCATATTGGCTTTAATTATGTATTTATAGTAATAATGAATAGGCAAAGGAATGAGAGAGACATGGGGCCATATTTGATAAAATGTCTGCAACGCAGTAGTGTTTATACAGAAATTATGTTGTGCCAATAATGGAGGAATATTAAGTTATGGCATTCAAATTCTTGTTTTTCCTAATCCCGACAGTGCAGTTAAATGTTCATGAAGTAACAGTAATTATAATATAAAAATAAGAAGATATCACAAACAATCACTAATGACATTATACAAAAAACACGCATCAATAATAATAACTATACAACTGTACAACCGTAGTGTATCGTAAAAGTAACAGGTGTGCATGATATAACTGGCAAATGATCATGATATAAAGTTACAGGTGTGCATGAGACTATGGATGGAAGGGAAGAGGGGTTCCTGAATTGAGCAGCCTTACAGCCTGAGGAAATAAGCCGTCCCGTAGCCTGTAAGTTCTGGATGGAATACTCCTGTACATTGTACATGGTAAACAGTCCATGGCATGGGTTGCTGGGATCTGTAATGATTTGTTTGCTCCTCTTACAACTCTCTGCGTAGAAGTCCTGCAGGGATGGCAGGTCAGACCTTGTGATGCGCTCTGCTGTTTTAATCCCCCTCTGAAGTTCTTTACGGTTGAGGGCGGTACAGCTGCCATACCAGGCAGTGACCCAGCCGGACAGGATACTCTCAATAGTGCATCTGTTGAAGTTGGTTAGTATCCTGGAATCCATGCCAAATCTCGTTAATCGGTGTAGGAATAAGAGCTGTTTCCTGGCCTCCTTCACCAAGATGTTAAAGTGATGAGACCAGGTCAAGTCATCGCTGATGTTGACACCAAGGAACCGGATGTTGTGAACTCTCTCTACTGTAGACCCATTGATGTATATGGGGGCATGGTCACCCCGCCCCTACGATCAACAATCATCTCCTTCATTTTGTTGATATTGAGCTGGAGGTTGTTTTCCTGACACCTGTCGTGGGTTGCCAGGCAGTCGTGGGTGAAGAAAGAGTACAGGAGCGGGCTCAGCACACAACCCTGGGGGGAGCCAGTACTGAGAGTCAGTAAGGAGGAGGTGGTGTTGCCCATCTGTACCACCTGGGGTCTGCCCGTCAGGAAGTCCAGGATCCATCTCCACATAGAAGGGTCGAGACCTAGATCCCTGAGGTTCACCGCCGGCTTATGGGGCACAATGGTGTTGAAGCCTGAGATGTAGTCAATGAACAGCCTTCACATATATGCTCAAATTGAGCTACATATATCAATTCTATGTTGGAGAATGTTATATTACTTCCATACAGTAAGTCTGCATGCAGCAAAATTATTTGGGAAGACATTATACTGATGCTTTGATACTGATCCTGACATGGATTTATCATTCCTTTATAATTTTATGCCCCAAACATATTGCTCACATTTTCCTCACTAGAGCATGTTACTAGATGGACATGTATTAGCAGACAGTTTAAAAATCAAATCCAAAACCTTCCATTGGTAGCCCTATTGTATATAGGCTTCCTGATGAAATCACTGCACATGGAATGCTGTGCTCTGCCACGGCAACTTCTTAAATATATACCCTGAGATGTATTCTGACAGTTTGTGTAGACGGTTGTAAAGACCCAGAGATTTAACAGCTTTCTGGGTGGCTGGTGTCTGATGGTCCTAGCGGTGAAGAAGCCGGATGTCACGATCCTGGGCTGGAGAAATTAACATTCAGTTAAATAGCAACAGTTCTGGTGGACATTCCTGAAGTCAGCATTAAAAACGGAGCACACACAAATAGCTTATTTCTAGGTCTCAGCAACTAAACTTTAACATAAAATACTGTAAAGTGACTGGTAGTTGGGAAACCCTGCCATACCCAGGTGTACTGCAGGTTAAAATGAATCTTAAGCATTCACTATGTTTTATTTCTGATAACCTGACTCATGAAGTATGTTTTGTCTGTTACGCCATGACTATGGTTACAGGCTTATATTTAGAAGAATGTAGAAATTACCTTTTGGATATGTTCAGAGTTTTCACAGTGATGACAAACTAAACAAAATCAGACATAAACAAATTGGCTAGTAGATTTTACCAAATAATGTAGTGGAATAATATGGGGGGATTGGGATAGTAGTGGAATGCATATATACAGTAGCAAGTAGCATTTTCGGTAGATCTCCCAACTTTCTATCAGACAAGGTTTGTTTCTAGCTTGTAAGCTGGCTTGCTTTCTATCTAATCTGTTAAGATCATTAACAGATAATTGCAGAGTTTATACTAATAATTGTTTTCATAGATTTAACAGGGAAATAAATTCTTAATAAGATAATTATTCATAAGATTTGGGTCAGACAATCTAATTACAGAACATAGGCTAGAGAACATTCTACTAGATAATTGTAGAACATCTGTGAAGAGCTTGTCTCATAGCATGAAACATACAATTTCACCTGGGTTGTTTCGTTAATATATCAGCAATGGTCCATACAGAAGTCCTTGCACAGCAGAAGCCCCAGGTTAGTTTTTCGACATACAGCTGTTTATCAGCTGTATATCAGCCTAGGCAATACTTGATTATCTCTCAAGATGCAAGATCTTTATTATTTTATTACATGTTTTGTATTATTGGGATGTGCCTCTGAATTAATAATGTGGTATGTAGTCTGTGGGCCGGAAAGGCTTGTGCAGTATGTTAATAGGCTGGGCTGCTGCTACAGCTACTGTTTGTTTTATTATGGATTACTCCTTGCTCTTTGTGACTCATTCTCATCTCCCCCTCTCTCCTTTTCTACCCTCTGACCTGTTCTGTGTCCTGCCTCACGTACACATTTCCCTCTCTCTATGCTCTCTTCCACTCACTGCCTCTCTCTAGCTCCTCTCTCTCCTGCACATCCTCACTCTCACTCGGCTGTAGCAGTAAGATGAGATCACACAGACACTGTCAGGCAGCACATTTTGTTTACACCATTGGCCCTGCCCTGACATGCAGAATCCAACTCTTCACATTTTTTATCAGCCGTCTTTGCCTCCCTCTTTCCATCATCACTGTTCATCCCTCTCTACGTCCATCCCCTCTCCAACCTCTTCTTCAGTACCACCACTGGTGTCTTTTTGCTGTCCTTCTCAGCGGCCTTAATCAGAGTTTCTACCTACCTCTGTCTTCTCTTTGATGTCAGATGGTGTCATCGACCAGTCTGTTTGAACAGGAAGCAGCTTCTTTTCACCTCCTCTGTTCCCCTATCACATTTATCTTCATCCTTCCCATCCTTCCTTAACCCATCCTCTCATATTTGTTTTTCTCTTGTCCCCTCAGTTTAATGTTTCCTCTGCACTGGCTGCCTCATTTATCTCACTCTTTGTCTTCTTCAGTTTGGATACCTCTTTTTTCTGCTCTTTACTCTTTCTTTATGCATCAGCTTTATCTCTATTCATCTGTCTGTTGTCTATCAAAGCTGTCAAGGAAGTAGTTTAACTCTGCTTCCTCCCCCTACCAATATAGATATTATCGGGATCTGGAGAGCCTCCTCTGTCTGCTTTGACATTTCAGTGGGTGTAGGCCTATTTGGAGCTCATTGGAATAGAATTTCTACAAAGTGATTTGAATGCATTTATGTAATATGAAGGGTACAGCATGGAGAAGGACTAGTAGACTTCATCAAACTTCCACTAGAACATGTTTCTCTGTTTACAGATGCAATGTGCTAAGATAATAAAGACACTTCTACATGGAGGAGAGTATTGTTTGTACAAAGAATACTCAATGCCACTAAGATCCATTTTTCTGTTTTTTTCTCTCCCAGCGCTTTAAAATTTATTACGTAAAAATGTGTATATTGCCCATATATTTATTCTCTTTGTTCAGCCCTCCCTTTCTCTCCCTTCTCATCCCTTCCCATTTTACCATGAACTTTGAGCTGTTTGGTCAGATGTCCTTTAAGATCCCTTTATTTTGTTCTTCTATATATCTCTCAACAATGCACTTTTATCTGATGGACAGGGCTTCGATAGTACTAGGTACTTTCTGCATTTATCTAAGCAAGTTATGAAAAACATAATATGCATGAGGTGCTCAATAGAACTGGTCCACAGTAAACACATATTCTCTCTTCCAACTTCCCTCTCAATTTCTCTGTGAAATATTCTCTATGCTCTGTCGCCTTTGGGTTCTTTATCTGTCCTCTTCCTCCCCCAGACCCACCTCTCCAAAACACGTAATTAAGGCTGCTGTTAACCTGCTTTCTCATAACAATTAAACAACTCCCCTAATTAGAATGTATAATTAAACAGCCCACTCATCTGAAACAGGCATTAGAATGGATAATGTTGTGTTTTCCCCTCTAGACAAACTGAACAAAGCCCCAAATTAACCAAAATCCACCTTTTCAATAGTACAAAACTCTCTAGAGTGAAATGCTGTTTTTCAAACACACAAACACACACACACACACACACACACACACACATACACACATGCATTTCTCTCTCACACACACAGACACAACCTACATGCAGTAAGAGGCTGTTATGAGCAACATTCATCACTTTGGATAATCACTCAGTGCAATGTATAATGTTATTTGGGCAAATCATTGACAAAGCTTTTGGCATCAATCAGCAGTTCCTAGCCTGTCACCACAACTTGATTGTAATTAAAACCAAGATTATCGACATCTAGTGGTCAAGTCAAAGCCTAAAAAATTTCAGGAAAATGAATTGACAGAAAACAAATTGACAGAAAATCAAATTATTGTTACTAAACTTGCCTGTTAACTCTAGTACTCAACCAACCGCTAATTGAAAAACCACCTGTGGCCTGGAGCGGTCCAACACTATAAGCCGCTAACTCCAATGCACGTGTACTGCTGCAGCACAGGTTCAAATCCAGGTCACTGTTGCTTGAGCAAAATAAGTCCTCTGTCTCCACCCGAATTTAGCATAAAGCAGTGTTTATTAATGTGATGGAAAATGAATGATCGATTTTCAAAAACACAGAATTTTGAAAACAGTGGAAGGTTTACTTCTGCAGTGGGCAGATTTTAGAAGAGCACAGCAGGAAGTAATACAGCTTGCTTCACAGTGTGCGATCCTGCACTGGGGATATTTAACGTGTGAGGGGGAGTGGGCACAAAAGATGAACAAAGGAAAAATGAACACAGATAGAATCCTAACATGAAAGCAGGAGGAGAACAAACACACAAAACACATCGTGGAATGCTAACAATAATCCACAGTCAGTTACCAACAAGTGAACAATTTCCTTGGTGATTGGTAACAGGGAACAGGTGCACAGGAGTGGGGTCCATTCAGAACGATTGCCAGTGGTGCAGAACAGTGCTTTGATCGGTGGTTAGTAACCCGGTGATGCAGACCAGCGGTGCAGACAGGTGGTCAGACCGGCGGTGCAGACAGGCGGTCAGACCGGCGGTGCAGACAGGCAGTGCAGACAGGTGGTCAGACCGGCGGTGCAGACAGGCAGTGCAGACAGGTGGTCAGACCGGCGGTGCAGACAGGCGGTGCAGACAGGTGGTCAGACCGGCGGTGCAGACAGGCGGTCAGACCGGCGGTGCAGACAGGCAGTGCAGACAGGCGGTCAGACCGGCGGTGCAGACAGGCGGTGCAGACAGGCGGTCAGACCGGCGGTGCAGACAGGCAGTGCAGACAGGCGGTCAGACCGGCGGTGCAGACAGGCAGTGCAGACAGGTGGTCAGACCGGCGGTGCAGACAGGTGGTCAGACAGGCGGTGCAGACAGGTGGTCAGACCGGCGGTGCAGACAGGCAGTGCAGACAGGTGGTCAGACCGGCGGTGCAGACAGGCGGTGCAGACAGGCGGTGCAGACAGGTGGTCAGACAGGTGGTCAGACAGGCGGTGCAGACAGGTGGTCAGACCGGCGGTGCAGACAGGCGGTGCAGACAGGCGGTGCAGACAGGTGGTCAGACCGGCAGTCCAATTGCTGATTTAGATGACTCACTCATATGTTTTTCAGGAAGTGTTCATGAAAATAAGATAATACCTTGCCTTATTTATAGTTGTTTACCTCTTAGTTCTTTACATGTTTGGTGGGATGTATGTAATTTAGCAATTGAAATTATTTATTCATGACTGATGAGAAAATTTCTTAAGTAGCAATTGTATTCTTAATACGGCAGATATAAAGCATATATAAAAATCTTAATATAGTAAATGCAAACTGGTCATCATCACATGCATGGCTTAGACAAATTGTGATAAATGATATTTATTGGTCAGCGGCTGGCATTTAATAGCCAGACAGTTAGTTGATCATTTCAGAGCAAAGCAACCATTCAAAGCCAGCTATAAATGCACTTGTAGATTATAGAAAAGAACAGAATACACAAATCCTGCCACATATTCAATGTGTAAATTGTATGAAGGTCTTCTTGATCTTCCGTCAATGATCAAATGGTGGTTACTGGTAAGTGCAGGGTAGGTGGGCTATGTGTCCTAATTACCTATTAACTATTTCATAATTACCTTGTTCCAAGATACTACTCATCTGACTTGGAGTATAATAAAATAGCATCCCCATTACTTCCTGAAAAAATGATGATGTATTTCCTTCCTAGCTGTAAACATCTCCACACTAGCTAACGAGAAGACTGCACATAACAAACTGCTTAAGAAAATCAACCAACATTAATATTCTCACACAGATGCAGCCTTTATCATCACAGGATATATTAATTAGCAAACTTAAACTAAAATAGTATGCCCAACGCGTATTATGCCCAACAGCGGTGAAAAAACTATCTAGACCATATAAACACAATTATCATTGATGCATACAAAGCCATTCGTGGCTCCCATTCAGGCTATCTAACAACATTTGAAAACAGTACTGAAAAGACACATTCCAAAGTCAATGAGACTGAAGAGCTTGACCTTAAGCTGTCTTGAGGATAGATTCTGGTAAATGTTTAGATTCACCCACCCAGAACACCACCAACATTAAGGAATATGCATCAGCATTTCCAGGTGTCATTAGGAAATACAAGGATTAAGTTCCTTCTACAACATTCCGTTTGATCCTGAACAAAGACCATTAATGAACTAGTAAACCCACATCCTGCTGAAACCCAGTATGAATTGGACACAGTGAATAAACACAAGGTACATTAATTCATTAAGGATGCAAAAGAGTGAGGGTCCATTGAGGGTGATCCAGTGGTCCAGGCCACTTCCACCGCCACACATTAACAGCTGCATTGTGGATGTGAGTGTGAGCCCACTCCTCTCACAGGAAAAAAAATATGTTATCTATTTTCTTCCACTTTCCTGTCTAATTAATCATTTTGTTAAAAGAAAAAAGAGTGACCACTCTCAAAGCCGCCGATCCAGAAGGAAACCCTGGAATCCCCAGTCTGGTAGTCAGGTATCAGTTGTCTTTATAGACATCATCAACCTGTCCCTGTCCTAGGTAACATTTCCTAACGACTATCGCCCTGTCACACTCACCCCATCACCATAAAGTCCTTCAGGAGGCTTGTCATGGCCCATGTTTGCCAGGATCGCTGGACCCACTCCAATTTGCTGACTGCTGCAATGGAACTATGCAAGATGCTATTATCATCATTATTCCCAATGCGGCTACATCCATGGAGAACAGAGACCTCTATCTTAGAAAGTATCGTTCTCAAAAGACATGATAGGTCAGTGAGAGTTCAATAGCACTTGTCCTGGGACATGACTATTAGTACTATATTGCATTCAAAATGACTACAATACAAGGCAAAATATGAATGGCTGGACTTTCTCGGTTATGACTCCACTGCACATTTTACTCAGTGGTAATGATGATTAACCATAAAAACCATGAGCAGGGCATGATTTGACCACAAAAATAAGGAACTTCAATATGGCAAATGGTTATGAGTGTTGATTAACTTGTTTTTACTGTGATGTAGTTGTAGGAGTAAACCCTTGTAGGCACACCATTTCATTTGTAAAATAGCATTTCCTCAGCTTTTTGTAACATTGAAGCATGGAGGCAAGACACAAGCGGAGGGAGAACGGAGAACATGATAAGTGAACAAAATCCAAAACCAAAAATTGGATAAACAAACCGGGAAAGACAGGAACAAAATAAAACACTGAACAGGCCAGAACTATTGCCACATCTGGTAGAAACCAAAACACAGACCAACTTGATACATCGGGGAAACTTGAACTTACATAGCGTCCATGATGAGGGAAAACAGGTGCGGGCAATAATTAACAAAAACATGTGTCCATGATGAAGTGAGGGAAAGAGGGCATATGATTCACTGGCACGGCAGGCTGCGTGGGGTTGGGTCCTCAGTCCTCTGCTTTACTCCCTGTTGGTGTAGTAATGAGTGGAGTGGCTCTGCATGCCAGCAACCTCATCATGAAATTGGGCAATGACACTGTGGTTGTATGCCTTTTAACCACACAAAATGACACCCCTCGTTAATACTGAACCAAAGAAGGGTCCGACAGTCTAAAAAGAACACACTGCTCATTGTGGGAAAGTCATAACTGGTTTGAAACTATTTTACAAACATATCCCAATCTTCTTTGCAGAAGAGTTATAAAGCTCAGTAAAATTGCAAGGGTATTTCCTGTGGAGCACAGACTGTATATAGGATTGAGGTCTAGGCTACAGCCGGGCCATTCCTGGACATTGATCTTCCTTTTTGGGGAAGAACTTGAATGGCTATTAGCTAGGGATGTAGCGGTACGCAGATGTCGTGGTTTAATACATACCGACATGTTTAAGTCATGGTTCGGTACGATTTCGGTGCTGTGGAAAAGGACAAGACATAACATTTATTTTCATTTATTACTAAGTTATTAACTTTGTCCATTGTCACTGTAGTTAAAGCATGCACTATTTAGGATTTCTTTCAGTAGTTTTGCAATTTCTCATAGGTCAGAAAGCGGTTCCGCACCAATGCCCAATAGAGAATGAAGTTACGAAGAATACTATGAAAACTATAATTACCTATTCCAAAAAATATCGCTAACTCAGTTCAACATTATTCTTGGCCTTGCTAACGCTAGCCTAGGGATCCTGGTTGCTAACTATAAAGTGCCAATCTAACTTGGGGTGTCTATCTGCCTTTGGGCCTTTCGCTTGATTTCGTCATATAGCTGCTTGTGGGGATGTACATTTAGTTGGGTTTATCAATGCCAGGAGTTCATCTTTACTAGCTCATGTAGCTAACTGTAGTAGTACAGCTTTGAGTATTTGATGACGATGTATTATAATACCGCTTATTAGTAGCATTTCCAACCAGCACTATATCCCAACCATCTTGATCAAAAAGGACAGTGTAGACTATATATTTCACTGATATTTGTAGCAAAAAGCTTTAATGTAATTGTGTACATTAAGGCAGCAGTTGTTAGGCTGCGGTTCATAAGATTTTTAAGTCAGGTTGATTGCGTTTTCATTTGGTTTTTAAGGCAGGTTGATTGCGGTTTCATTTGGTTTTTAAGGCAGGTTGAATGCGGTTTCATTTGGTTTTTAAGGCAGGTTGATTGCGGTTTCATTTGGTTTTTAAGGGAGGTTGATTGCGGTTTCATTTGGTTTTTAAGGCAGGTTGATTGTGGTTTCATTTGTTTTTTAAGGCAGGTTGATTGCGGTATCATTTGGTTTTTAAGGCAGGTTGATTTCGTGGGAAGGCACTGTTGGTAGTTTTCAGTCGCTTATTTTTTTCAAGTGTATTATTATAAACAAATGTTGGCAAAATCTGTCTTATCTCCCATTTCTTATTCCCCTAGTGTTTCCTAAAGTGTATGGATAATAATTCAGCCAACATTGCCCTGAAATATGTATAATTTCTTTTTTGTATTATATTTGTAATGTGCTCCCATTGCAACTATAAAGTCAAATTAAGAAAATACCGTATTCTTGCCTGCCGAACACAATTTTAAGAAAGTTTGGCAGGGGGATAATTTCTGCAAGGCCATTTTCCTGCCTGCCGAAATTAACCCCCCCTCACTCTGTCTTGGGACTGCAATGTCTGGCACACTTCATAGTCATTTTGGTAGCTCATGTAAACCACTTGAATGTACTACAAAAAAGTACTTGACTCTAGTCACAATTTTTAGCAAGTTTGGAGGAGGGGGTTAATTTCAGCAAGGCCATTTTCCAGCCTGATGAACTTACCCCCCCCCCGTCTTGGGACTGCAAAGTCTGGCACACTTCATAGTCATTTTGGTTGCTCATGTTGACCACGTGAGTATCCCACAAAAGGTATTTGACTCTAGTCACAATTTTAAGCAAGTTTGGAGTGGGGGATCATTTCGGCAAGGCCATTTATGTCTTGCCTACAGACTACAGATGTTGAAAATCTATGGTAAAACAATATGTAGATTCCAAGGTTCTATTTTGTCATATTTTTTCCTGGAGTAGTATAACTACAGCTCACTCAGGCATGAAATCCCAACTTCCAGTGTAAGCACCACCTTTTTGGAGGTAATTTTGGAGGTACAGATACATGAGGCCAACAAGTCATAGGCTTTAATACATACATGCGCACGCACACACACACACACACACACACACACACACACTGTGAAAGCAATTACTAATCAGTCATAGAATAAAAGGCAGCGTGGGAGGGATTTTATTATTGTATTGTACTTAACCTTAACAACCCCCTCCCATCTATCAGTCCATCCCTCTTTCCTCTCGCTTTCTATCTCTAGATCCCTTTGATTTGAACCCCTTGACAGCTAAATGGAAACGGTTCTGCTTTTGATGCACCTACTAGAGGTCGACCCCATCTATGCTCAGCACTGGGTCCTAATAAATTAAATAAAAGACAAATATATGTTATTGGAAGAAGTGGGAGATACTGTGAAAAACACATGCATAAATTCCCTCTACTGAGTGCTCATGCATTGCTGTTGTTCCATTCATTTTAAGGCCCAGGCTGACCCTCCCTTATGCTGATGAGTGGATCTCTTAATGAAAGGATTGATGACAACAGTAACTAATCAACTTTATTTGTTTGCCCCTTTCATACACCATTAACACCCAGAGTGCTTCAAGTTATTGGAATGAATGTGTCTCTAGGTTAATAATATATTTTTTTGTGTTCAGTGCTTTGTATTTTATTCTTCTTGTCTGTAGCACTTGAAAGCAGAAATAATGTAGTCCCTGAGGCTGGGAGAGAAAATGAGGATGTCAGTTGTTGTCTTCATGATAAAAAAAGCCTCTATGATGTTTTATTTCATTAGCTTTTTCTCTGCTGGCTTACAGAGGATCAGTTAGTCATGGAATGGAAATGAATGAATGCCCTTCAATGTTCACTTTTCTCTCGACAGAGACTACTGTTTTTTTTCTTTCTCTCTTTTTTTCCCTCTCGTTCACTCACAAGATATCTACAGTATTTCTATAATGTCAAAGATGCACATTCGATATGAACAAGGATGAGATATTTGGCAACAAAATTATAATTTCTTAACATTGCTGCAGCTTAAGAGTTTGGGAATAGATAGTTCTCTTTGCTCTTTGTCAATAATATGCGTATATAGCGTTGTTATGTTCTTAGTTGTCTACATTTATAGTAATCTGAACACCACAAATCATGTTATGTTTGAAAGAATTCAGCTACATTTCTTCATATATTTGTAGCTGAAGTCATGTCGTTATAGCAGCCAAGTCATGGTAGCAGTGTTAAAACATCTTGCCCATCATGTTCCATTCATCTACAAGTGACCTTACTTCTCTCTCTATGTCTGATAGTTTACCATTCATATATATCAGTAATAAAAACAATATGTTTTCAGTTGTCCATGAAATATTTGATATACCTGTATTTGGATGCTATCAAGTCCAGGCCTATGCCCAATTAGGAATTTAAAATGCCAACTGTAGTTAATCCTGTCTAATTAGGTTTATTTGGGAAAGTTGAGGTCTAAAAAGCAGTAGAAAGATGGAAATGGAGAAAAAATAAATCAAAGGAAGTTGTGGGGAAGTTGAAGTCACTATGTAGTTGAAGTCACGAAATGAGATGATAGCCATTATTAACAAATAACCTTATAAAGGTGTCAACCTCATTAAGGAAGTCGCCAAGGGCACCAAAGCTTTTATGGACTAGGTACAGAGACATCATGGAATACAAAAAGAGACTGACCGAGAAAAGAGGAAATCTCCACTTTCTAGAAGTGAATTGTGCTGTGCCACCATTACAATGACCAGGTGCTGGGACTAAACAAAGATACAGTTGTGCTCAAAAGTTTGCATACCCTTGGAGAATTGGTAATATAAGTACCCTTTGTATAGAAAACGTGAGTGAGCAGGCCAAACATGTCTTTTATTTCTTATGGGATTCACATTCAACTGTAGGTCATAACAGAATGGCAAAGTCATAAAACAAAACATTGCAACAAAGAAAAACATGAACTGACCCCTGTTCAAGAATCTGCATACACTTAGTTCTTAATACTGTATATTTCCCCCTTTAGCATCAATGACAGTGTGCATTCTTTTGTAATAGTTGTCTATAAGGCCCAGAATTCTTGCTGGTGGTACAGCTGGCCGTCTTGGCAAAATGCCTCCAGGTCATGCAAACTCTTTGGTCCTCTTGCATGAATCACACTTTTGAGATCTCCCCAGAGTGTCTCGATGATATTAAGGTCAGGAGTCTGTGATGGCCACTCCAGAACTTTCACCTTTTTTTGCTGTAACCACTGGAGGGTCAACTCTGCCTGGTGCTTAGTGTCATTGCTTTCATGGAAAGTCCAAAAGCGTCCCATGCGCAGCTTTTGTGCAGAAGAATGCATATTGTCTGACAGTATTTTCTGATAAAATGCTGCATTCATCTTGCCATAAATTTGCCAAAGATTTCCTGTGCTTTTTTGTGGCATTGGTGCTTCTTTAGTATTGTCGTTTGTGCTCCTGGAAAAAACCACACCATCTTTTTCCAGAGCACCTTATATTTTTCCTGAGGTTGCCTGTGTGTTTTTTTTGTATCCCGAACAATTCTTTGGACCATTTTGCTTGAAATCTCTCTTGGTCTACCTGACCATATAAATAGATCCCAGAATGTTTTACTTTTTAATTGATTGAACAGTACTGACTGGCATTTGTAAGGTTTTGATATCTTTTGGTATCCTTTTCCATCTTTATAAAGTTCCATTACCTTGTTACACAGTTCTTTTGACTGTTATTTTCTGCTCCCCATGGCTCTGTATCTAGCATGCTCAGTGCATCTACATGAGAGCAAACAAATTCATTGACTATACACAGACACTAGTTGCAATTTAAAAAGCCACAGGTGTGAAAAATTTACATTTAATTGCCATTTTTACCTGTGTGTGTCACCTTGTGTGTCTATAACAGGGCCCAACATTCGAGGGCATATAAACTTCTGATCAGGGCAATTTTTGTGGTTTCTGTTGTCATTATGATTTAAAACGGAGCCAAACCACTATGTGATAATAAATGTCTTCATATGATCCCTTTACTTAAATAAAATATTTGCATGATCAGTCATATTTTCGATGTCAATGCCAATGTTTCCCATTTTCTGCCAGGGTATGCCAACATATGAACACAACTGTACAAAGATGGTAGATGGAATGCCAGCATGTTCTGGAGAAATCCATGTCTCAGTAGGGGTCAAAAAGTCAATCGACTGAAGGGCAGCATGGGCTGAGATGAAGTCTGAAATATTAACCTCAGATTGACAGTTAAAGCAGCTGGACCCCAGGAACTCCACATGGCTTGTGTGGGCTGGAGACATTCAGTTTGAAGGATTGCAGCCATTGGGCAGCATGTCTGGGGAGTGCCTGAAAAAAATTAAAAATGTTTTAAATAATAATAGTTAAGGTGTATCTGAAAGATCTTTGCAATCCTTTTCCAATAAGCCTAACAGCACTTGAAAAAGCAACATTGTCTGATCCCATTCATTACTTCCTTGCACCAATACTTGTTCAGAGTACACTGATGCACAAAACAGCCATTTCAAACAATGTTGCAATAGGCCTATTTTAAAGTGTACTTTAATGTCCGCTGAACCAGACAAAAACAGGCAGACAGGGAGAGAGCAATTAATGCTGTACAACTTTATTCTGAAACATGTACCAAATTAGTTCTACATTGATATAGTGATCATATTTATTTTCATTAGGATATTTACTACTTTAATATGATCATTTCTAATTCAATCTGTATTATACACATTAACACAAAGATCCATGGCCACTGAGAATGATCCAACCCAGATCCAATGCTAATATTACATAATGTAATATCAAACCCAGTCAGATAATAGCTTGGATCTTGGATAATCTTATTTGTGTATAGCCATGAAGAACTTGATTGTGTAGGCTAACTGTGGATAATTTGCCCATAGCCTTACTCATTTATGGATGGCGTCCTTTCTGAAGTTCGTTCTTTCTCTCCCTCTCTGCCTTTCTCTCGATCTAAACTGGTCTGACTATTGAAAATCAAAAGATTTGCCTATTGGCCTGTTTGGGTCTGTTTCTCCATTGGCCTTTTTTGATGGAAGATATTTGTCTGATACTGTGTGTGTTTACATGTGCACATTTTTGCAAAAGATTGGTTATTGAAACACATGCCTTGTTTGAGTGTGTGCGTGTTTGTGTGTTAGCATTGAACCCAGCCACATGTGGTGTGTGTTAATGTTAACCATAAATTGGTTTTTGGGACTGATTCCCAGTGAGTGTTTTTTACTGATAAAGCCCCAAGGGCCGCCTCTCTCTGCCAGGAGCCAGCAAGGGAGCGTAAATAGTCTGGGCTGCCTGCATGCTACAATACAGATTCCCAAAGCCAAGACACCCAGCAATGCTAAGCTTTGTCAAGAATCCTTACACAGCCACAATTATCAGAACCACAGAACTACAATTTACATCCTACATGATCTGTACCTATGATGTGAATGTGAATGGCAGTTGGCTAGCTTGAATAATCAGTGCCTGTCAATTCAATTCTAAGCAAATGATGTTGTCCTGCAATACATATAGTGCTTTGGCTGCAAGCTGTGTCTTTTCTAATCATTCTAAAGCTCCAGCCAGATAATAAAGCACAATAATTGTCATTCTGTTTCTAGCAATATACTTGTGTGTGTGTGTGTGTGTGTGTGTGTGTGTACCCAGAAAGTTGTTAATTCACATTGGTGCTATTGCAGTGCAGCCGTTTTACTTGTTTATAGAGTGCTTCTGTACTGGTGGCAGTGGTATGAAACCAAGAATGTATGTAATTTACCCCGAAACAGCATATATGCAAGTGTAAACAAGAAACCAGGCAAGCCTAGTTCAGCCGGCCTGTAACAGAAAGTGTTGATCATTGTTGCCCTCTCAAGATTCGAATCCAGCTCACCCACGTGAAAGGCTGTGTCAATAACCACTACACCACAGAGCTGTGCATTTCCCAGGTGTCAGTATAGCCTCTTGACATTATATATTCTTGTCATGAGTTAACATCATGCAAAATCTTAACATTTTGTTAGACACCATTAACAATTGTGTTAAACTGAGTACTGTTTCTTATTAAGTGTACCTCCACCACAAAAAGCATCTACGAACTGTATGACTTTTGTCACTGGCCATATTAAAAGCTTATTAGCCCGTAATATGTCGCTAGACACCATTAAGCATTGTGTTAAACTGAGTAACGTTTCTTACTAATTTTACCTCCATCACAAATAGCATCTGTGAACTGTATGGCTGTTGCCACTGGCCATTTAAGCAGCTTATTAGCCATTTGTGAATGACATTGATACCATACAGTACTGTATGGTATCAATGCAGGTGACAAGTGAAAATACAGGATAATTGTGTAGTCAGCTTTTTTTGTCTATTCTGAACAAATCCTAAGACATAAGGTGTTTTGACTGTGACAGGAGTCAAACACAGGACCTGTTGTTTTGTAATCCACGTCCCTAACCACTACGCTATTTAAAAAGAGGTAGTCAGCCAATCAGTCACTCACTCACTCAGTCACTCAGTAAGAGACATTCACTCTTCTTAGCTGTCTCCGCTACAGGGTCCAGCAAAAACATATATTAAAGGAAACTGAAATATTTACGCATTACGCTCTGCCAGCAACTTGATCCAAATAAAATATATTTGTTTCCACAACTAAACTAATAATTTTAAATGAATGGAATAAAATGAATTGTATGAACAATAGCTGGTAATATTTTTTTCAGTGCACTTCAATGCATGTGTTTTTGATAATTGTCTTGCTGAAAGTTAAACCTCTGCCCCAGTACAATAACACCTTTAGACTGATGAAGGAATTCCTCAAAGATTTTCTCAGTCCCTGTCAATTTTCAGTTTTCTCCTAAATGATGCTGCCACTACCATGCTTTACTGACAAACATGATATTTAGCATTTAGGCCAAAACATTTAGAGATTTGGTCTCATTTGATGAGCAAACTTTTATCCCAAAATATTTATCCCACTGGTACTTGCATTATACTTTATACCTGTAAATATTCTGTAAATTTTCCACTGCACCTTTAGAATTGCCATGTCATGCATTTGTATTAATTTCACATCTATGCATTTCACTAGTACATATATGGACTTAATATTTGTAAATATTTCGCACTTCTGATTAGATGCAAATTGCATTTCATTGTATTGTTGGGATGGTGAGGTGACGGACATCTCCCACACTTCCTATCTTCCCAATGGTCATTAACTCATCCCGGTCTCCTTCATTTGTCTTGTCCCCAATTGTCTCACACACCAGGTCCCAATTAGGTCATTAGTATGTGTTTAAATGTTTCTCCTCTGCTCCCTTCATTTGTCAGTCATTTTTCCATGTTACGGTGTGTTAGATGTTGGTGATGAGTTTTGTTTTCATTCGTTCATTCGTTCATTCGTTCATTCGTTCATTCGTTCATTCGTTCATTCGTTCATTCATTCACCGACTACCACTTTGCCTGCGCCTGGTCCGTTCGCTCCACTACACACGATCGTTACAATTATATTTGTTCTAGTTTTTGACAATAAAGTTTAATCTATTCAAATCTTTAGAATGTTTGTTGAGTCTTTCACATGGCTTCTAAAAAATATTACAAAATGTATAGTTAAGGGTAATAATTGTGGTAATCTGTGTAGCTCCTTCAGAGCCACCATTGTGGCTCCTTCAGATTCATATTTGTGGCTTTTTTGTACACCAACCTCGTAGCTAAAGTCATGTTGTCACATGATTGAAAATAATTACAATATTAAAGTAACTAACAAACTGTAGAAACACAATACATATACCATAGGTAGGCCAGATTGCTGACTGCAATATATAATGTGGGTTATTGGCCAACTTGGTTAAATTATGAAAACCTTTCCTAATACTTTACTACGTATTCTATTATCATAAACAAAATAAGCTAATTGTTTTATATTAACACACACTGAGTTGCCAGTTTACTAAATACACTTGAATATTGGATTGAACCCCTTTGCTTCCAGAACAACCTGAATAATTCAGGCATGAAATCTACAAGGTGTCAGAAATGGTCTACAGGGAAATAACGCAGTAGCTGCAGATTGGACAAAGGTATATTGAAACTGCAAACAGCCCTTTCTATCTTATCCCAGTGCTCTATTGAGTTGAGGTTAGAGGACTGTGCATTCCAGTCAAGCTGATAGCAGCAATGTTTTGCCACTACTCAGTTGTCCAGTGTCGGTGATCACTGGAGCCACTTTGTCTTGTTTTTAGCTGATAGTAGTGGAGCCTTTGTATGGTTGTCTGCTGCAATAGCTTATCTGTAACTGAGTCCGCTTTGTCCTGACAATATCAGATAACCCAAAAATTAAGTATTCAAGTACTTGAATACCGGTACTTTAAATAGTATATATTTTGGGTGTTGGGTCAATGGCCTTGTGGCTGTGTAAATCTGTGTGTTTATATACATTTTAAATTAGATTAGATAGTGTTTATATAAATGCAGTGGAATTTGTAACATTAGCCAGGCAGATGGGATGGGTGGAAGGTGCATTTGCAGAAGCAGGTACCATGGCTTTTTTAAGTATTCACCCCCTTGGTCTTCCTCATCAAATCTACAACAATAGATTTGATGAGGATTTTTCACCACATATCAACACAAAATTATCCATAAGATTTGTTGCGACCGTTTGTCTTTAGAAGTCATATAATCACTTGAATGTCCACTTGTGTGCAATCAAGGTCCACAGATTGACTGGGAGACATTATGCATACTGTAAGCCTGCATCAGGGCTTGGAAGGTTTGTGAAGATAGAGTGCAAAATTGATGCAACAAAATACAGAGAAATCCTAAAATAAAACTTGCTAAAGTCTGTAAGAGACCTTGGAATTGAGAGAAGATTCGTCTTTCAGCAGGACAATCATCCCAAACATTAGCCAAAAACGTTCTGGAGTGGCTTATAATGAAAAGGTCAATGTACTGAAGTGACCTAGTCATATCCTGGAACTCAATACAATTGAGAAAATGTGGAAGGAGTTGAAAATTCCTATTCACCAAAGGTCCCTAACTTGACTGAGCTTTAGCAATTTCACAAAGAAGAATAGGCTCAAACTGCTGTGTCTGATGTGCAAAGCTAGTAAAGACATATCCAAATAGGCTAATGGCTGTAATTGTTGCAACCAAATATTCACTAAAGGGGGTGTATACTTTTGCAATCAGTGAATAATTGTTATTTGTAATTTTGCTTTTACCTTTTGGTGTTGATCGGTGGCAGATTTAAAAAAAAAAAACATAAATGTAAATCAATGCAATGTAGAAAAGCACAAGGGAGTGAATATTTTTTAGAAACAATGCATGTACAGAACTGATACTGTTCTACATTCACACTGCAGGTTTTCCCTGACAAACAATCTGTCTAATCTGTCTGGAAGAGTGCAGGCAGACCTGAACCCCAACACTATGAACATGGATTGATGCACAAACATACACTGACCAACCTGACACAAATTATGTCTATGTTGTTACTTTATTGTTTACCAGTTTTGCTTTCGCTGTGATTTCTTGAATTCCATTCAATTGACCTGTATGGAAGAAAAAGCTCTCCCCAGAATCCCATAACAAGTGATAGGTACCAGACTTGCCTGGTGCTCCTTGACCTTCAGGATACGATCACTGCATAGATTATCTGTAATTATATGCCATTCTTAACATGAGATAATGCAGTACAGATGCTGGTCACATAATTAGAATATCATCAAAAAGTGGATTTATTTAAGTAATTCCTTTCAAAAAGTGATACTTGTATAATGTTCCACACAGACTGATATATTTCAAGTGTTCATTCCTTTTAATTTTGATGATTATAACAGGCATCTTTTCTGAGGTCCAAGGTCAACGCAGCCGTCTACCAGGAAGTTTTAAAGCACTAAATGCTTCCTGCTGCTGACCAACTTTATGAAGATGCAGATTTCATTTTCCAACAGGACTTGGCACCTGCACACAGGGCCAAAGCTACCAGTACCTGGTTTAAGGACCATGGTATCCCTGTTCTTAATTGGCCAGCAAACTCGTCTGACCTTAACCCTATAGAAAATCTATGGGGTATTGTGAAGAGGAAGATGCAATACGCCAGACCCAACAATGCAGAAGAGCTGAAGGCCACTATCCGAGCAACCTGGGCTCTCATAACACCTGAGCAGTGCCACAGACTGATCAACTCCATGCCACGCCACATTGCTGCAGTAATTCAGGCAAAAGGGAACCCAACTAAGTATTGAGTGCTGTACATGCTCATACTTTTCATGTTCATACTTTTCAGTTGGCCAACATTTCAAAAAATATTTTTTTTGTATTGGTCTTAAATAATATTCTAATTTTCTGAGATACGGATTTTCATTAGTTGTCAGTTATAATCATCAAAATTAAAAGGAATGAACACTTGAAATATATCAGTCTGTGTGGAATGACTGTATACATTATGCAAGTTTCACTTTTTGAATGGAATTACTGAAATAAATCAACTTTTTGATGATATTCTAATTATATGACCAGCACCTGTATGTCCCATTGATTTCAGATAGCTACACTATCCTTCCATTCACCAAATGGTTGCCAGGTTTTAAACATTACAGTCTCTTCAGGGTTTAAATTAAGTCATTAAATTAAATGTGTTATGAAGAACATTGCTGATGCACAGCTACGTACCATAATGATTCATGCTGTTTCTTAATAAACTTTGCATTGGCACATGTATTCAAGTAGATGTGTTATTGTAAAACACTGCCTCAATATCACTCTGTTACTGTTGAATTGCTCTAGGCCTGATTTGATCTCTAATTTATCAAACAGAGCCCTCAACATAAATGCAAATATCTGAAGTGCCTGGACAGATCCAGCCTAAATATAAATGGAATCCTTACTTCATCAGTTGTTACCAGGGAATGGTTGTATGTCGTAAGATGTCATTATCCATAATAACATGCCTATGTCATGTCATCTACAGAGGCTGTCAGATAAACTTTTTTATCCTCCTTTGCCTCCTGTTCCTTGTCTCTCCTCTATGTGTCTTTGAGAGCTGTGCTTCCCTGGGGTATAGAGAAGTGATTAGAATAATATAGTAGAGATGTGATTTAAATGATTTATGATACTTATTAAAGCACAAAGGTACAAGTTCACACACACACACACACACACACACACACACAGTCACACAGAACACCTAGATGCTCACTATGATGGCATGGATTCAGATTAACAAGGTCATTGTGATAAACACCATGTGATATGCAGGCTTATTCCCCATACTCTATATTAAACTGGTGGTAAAAATACATGTGCCCAACATTAACAGACTTGTAATATTTAACCCTTCTGTTCCTCACTCAAAACCTTCCTTTTCGACTTTTTTGGGAAGGACTGTCTGCATTCGATGGAGGGGGCAGCATCAAATGAACATCATACCTCGCCATGGCGATCCCTGAGAAGAGTGCTCTTTGCCTCCTCAAATATTGTAATGAACTCCATATAATAAAGTATGTTGCATCTTCAAGCCATAAAATTAAACGCTATGGTGTACCAAAACAAGTCCTTTCTGAAATGATATAGGTCGCTCAGTGTACTAGTTCTCAAATAATTGGGTGAACATTTAAGTGCCAACAAGTACAAAACAATCGTATATTCACACAGAACAAGCAGAAGGTACAGCATGGAAAACCGGTTTCCTTGTATGGAAGTTGTGAAACTTGACTAAACCTGATTAAAGCTTGGGGTTTGTGAGCTGAAACCGGTCCATGAGTGGTCTGGATACTATGTGCTTGGTTCAAACATGGGTTGACATGAGCCCTTACATCCCACAGCAGGGAAAAAAAGATAAAAAGGCTGTGGGACAACTGTGTCCCTTCATTGATTAATGTATGCCAGTTAATCTCAGGTTATTGTGTTTGATCCTAACTTGAAAAAGTCTTCAGATGTACAGCTTCTGGTAGCTCTGCACCAGCTCCTCGACTTGTAGATTTACATTGAGTCATAATTTCAATGTTGACGAGTTGCTGGCTATGTGATTTAGATACAGTGGCCTTTACCCTGTGAATTGCCATCTTCAGTTCCTCTGTAGGAGCTGCATGAAGATTGCCTTGGGCATCAGTTAGGACAGCCAGTTGAAAAGGTTTAGTACAAAGCTCTTCCATAACGGGAACAGAATTCTTCTGGATGCAAAGGCCTGTGTCAATAATTTTTGCCAGTAGTGCTGTGCTTATCAATGGCCATCTACACCCAAAAGATGCATGGGTTTTACAGTATATTCTCTAGTACAAAAGGAGTGGCAATAATATCCAGCAAGAGAAGTGAGGAAAAACATTGTAAAAAGTAAAGTTCAGAATTTGACAGTATGTTGAACTGGCCTGACAACCACAGGCCATATGTAACCACATCATTCCAGGGCTTCTTCACCTGCAGGATTGTCTGAAATCAGACATCCAGACAGCTGATGAAACTGTGAGATTGTCTGAGATCACCCATCCGGACAGCGCATAAAACTTGGATTGTCGGAGATCGGCCTTCCGGACAGATGATGAAACTGTGGGTTTGTATAACCAAAAAATTGTCAGAAACCATCTCAGAGAAGTATATCTGCATGTCCGGACTTACGCCTGTACCTTTTTCAAATGTATCTGTAACCAACACAGTCATGTCAAATCCATAGACAAAGCCCTTTCAGTTGACTGATTTCTTTGAACAGTTTATCTTTGGAAAATGTTTGAAATTGTTGCATGTCTCATTTATATTTTTGTTCAGTGTATAACAGTAAGTGTAATATCATCACGCCATATAGCAGGGGAGACCTTCAGCTTCATTGAGTACCGAAAGGAATCTAGTAACTTAGAATGATGAGGTAAGAATCTGGTAATTACTGTGCGTGGATAAGTGCCTGTGTGTGTATGTATATGTGTGTGTGTGTGTGTGTGTGTGTGTGTGTGGCTGTTTCTCCGGTCAGTCCAGTTCCGGTGCTGAGCAGTCTTATGGCTTGCAAATAGTCAAACAGTAAGTGGACGAGTAGCGCCGGTTTGGGGTGTGTGCGGTCCTTGATAATCCCACTGGCCTTTGTCAGGCACCACTTCAGATAGATGTCTGTCTTCATTACCTGCTCTAGAGCCATGCGGATGTGTTTCATCCCGTCTCCCGTCACCAGGATGGGATGCACTCTATTCAGGAGCTCTCCATGGTCCGACAGTCATACACGGAGAGAACCCAAGGCGGCGTGCTGAACTTCATTAGTCATCTTAGTAAGCGACAAAATGTGTGAGGCTAATGGTCCATGACACGCCTTCGGCTATGACAATGCAGAGAACCTCTCTGCTGTAGCTCTGATAATGTGAATTAAACAATACCAGCATGCTTACGTCCTCCTTGTTGGTTATGAGGACTGCTGCTGTAGTGTCAACAGCTAAGTTGATGATAGCGTTAATGACATGCAAATCCACAAAGATTCGGGTGAACAGAGAGTGAAGCAGAGGGCTGATGACACAGCCTTTGGGTGCTCCCATGTTAAGAGTCAGGGAGTCAGAAGGTGTTGCTGCTTTTGATTCTGCCTTTGATTCTCCATGACAAGCCTCACCAAGGTGTCCATGGTGACAGGGATGCATGTGAGACGGTAATACTTATGAGGACCTGATACCTCTGTCTTCTTTGGCACTGGGGCTTTGGTGGCGTCCTAGACACAAGTGGGAACTACATCCTGGGACAGGTGGAAGATGTCCATAAAAAACCCTGCCAGTTGGTTGGCACATATTCTGAAGACATGAGAACCGGGATGCCATCTGGACCAGAGGCTTTGTGAGTATTCACTCCATTTACATTTTAGTAATTCGGTAAAAGTGATTATCCAGAGTTCTACATGAGTATTTAGGATTAAGCACCTGAATTCTAGAAGCTACAGAATAGGCTTTAAGTAGGATTCTGATTTGTCCATTCATCAGACCTGTCTTCTAAAAGCAGCTGTGAAGCATTGAATCAGCCTCCTCTCACTCCTCACGATCCTTTGTGTTGGTGGTTACCTTTTGAGCTGTTCTCGATTTTTTTGCTTGAGTTAAAATCTCCTGTGACAAAGAATGCCTCAGTTTGAGAAGACTGTTTCTTGCTGATTTTCTGAAATTAGCTTGGTACTGTCATCATAAAACCTTTTTGGGGGTTGTCTAAATATCTCCAATGAAAACACAGCATAGTCCCTGCGGTAAATAATTAAGTCAGATTTGGTGAACCGAAATACAATATGTTTATAACTTTGTTTGGCCTACAACCAATTGCTGAGAATACATAATACACCCCCGCCCCTACTTTTACCCGAATCAGCTATTTAACCTCTATGGAATATTGAGAAGCCATCTGGTCGTATGGGAAAGTTGGGAATGCTTTCCTCTGGCCAAGTTTCAGTCCAACCCAAGCACAAAAATCCCTGGTTTCACCTGTGTTTGTTGCATTACTCTGAGATCAAAAGCTTATTCTCAGCACTAGCACTTTTGGTGACAAGAAACGTAGAAGAGGAGGCTCGACTGGTAAGATTGCAAGTACAAATTTGTAGTTGCTGATTAATTCTGTAAAAAATGTCAGGTGGATGAAAGAAATACATTTTTGCATAAACTACTTGCATAACCTACACACAAATTACAGCAAAAATAGATGAAAATAAAGCAAAATAGTGCGTAAACAAACAATATGCATACCCTCCTCTGGGATGCCATCATCCCGCTACATTATGAATATTTTGTGTTCACACTAGAAAAGGTAGGATTTGAAAGCACCGAAAAAAAATCCATGACACATATCTAGCATAGTGATATAAATGATTCCTTTTTAGTGGTGAGGTTAGTTTAGGTTGTAGCTTATTTTATGACATAGATCAATAATCACTGTTCATGTCACATTAAATCAATTTCTATAATTTTCTGTGACATTTAGTCTGTTGTTTGGGATGGTAAGTGTTGTTAAGCCATTGATTGAAAAATGGTGTGGGTAAGGCTCAGTTCCGTTCGTTTTTTTGTTCTTGAATGTAGCCTTGTTTTGTTGTGTTTATGCTTGTGTTCTTTTCCATAGCCTGTCCTTGTTGCTTGCACCTGTGTCTTGTTAGTTCTCGTTAGCTCCCTATATAGTTTGCCCTCTTCTGTTATCCCTTAATCAGCCATTGTGGTTTATGCATTGTCTGTCCCAGCAACCAGTCCATGGTTTTCCTATGCTTGTTTCTGCCTCTGTTTTCCCCATCAAAAATGTTTTGTTGCTCCCTGAATCTGTGCTTGGGTCCTGCTTCAATTCAAATCATTACAGAATGACTGACCAACAACTGGACTCAGCAGACCTCTGGAGGTGACTGGAGGACCAGGAGAGGCGCCTCCAGGACCTGGCCCCGCTCATCATAAGGGCCATAACCTCCCGCCATGGGGTTCCCAGCTGGCCGCGTCAGGCCTCCCAAACATTTTTTTTGGGGGGGGCTATGAGGGCAGCCGGCACTGAAGGCTTAGGAGAGGTCCGGCAGCCTAGACCCCAAGCCTGTGAAGTCCTGTAGCCTAAAGCCCGCCTGGCGTCCTGAGGCAGAGCCTCCGACTTGGTGCCCTACATGCCCTCCCGTATGTTTTGTGCCTCTGGTTGTCCACGCCTTGGGTGGAGTGGTACTGTGAGGTTCAGTTCTTTGTTTAGTTTTTTCTTGAATGTAGCCTCGTTGTGTTTTGTTTTTGATCTTTGCCATAGTCTGTCCTTATTGTTTACACCTGTCTTGTTAGCTCCCTATATAGTTTGCCCTCTTCTGTTAGCCCTTTGGCAGTCATTGTGTTTAATGCGTCATTTGTCTGTCCCAGCCACCAGCCATCACATTTTTGTTGCTCCCTGAATCTGCTCTTGGGTCCTGCTTCAACTCAAGTCATTACAACAAGAAAGCAAAGATCAATTTTAGGATAAAGTTTTATCAGATCACATCAGCATTTTCTGCCTCAGACTCAAAAACTGCCCCTGTTTTACTTTGGTCACTTATTTTAAAACAAGCATATCCCCTAACCTTCCACTCTTGATCCCCAGCTTTCAAAACATTCAAAAACCCATAAGAAAATGTTACCTTTGCTTACTTAGTTTTCTGTCCATGTCATCGGATTCTCACGATACAACCGGTGTGTGAGGGGTTGCAAATAATTGCACCCTACTTCCTGTAGTTCTCTATTGTCCCTGCTCAAAGTAGTGCCCTACAATGGGACATTTTTTCAATTAGTATACTTTATAAACACGAATAATGCACTCATTTGATTATTCTCAGCAGGCTTTGGATTGATCAAGGGCCAAGCCCGTTAGACAGCGCTGTCAAAGTAATGGTGGGTTTTAAGGTGCCATTGGGTTGTCCTGTGTGATTCCCAGGTGAGCATTTGGCTGAAAGCAAATTTGCCTCCAATGCAGAAATACAGGGATTGGTTGCTTCATTGTTGAGGGGCGAACTTGCATTTAAAACTGTCTGAATGCTCTAAGAGGCCATTTGATCCGGTTTAGAGCTTTCCCTTACCATGAATCCCAGCCTTAATCCCTACACTTAATGTCAATGTGACCATGACTTACCAAACCTAATCTCTTACATTAAATGTTTAAATATAGCATTCATTTACTGACTTTAGAGTAAAGATGTATGCGTTGCCCTAATCATTGAGCCAACTACATAATTTCTGCCTTTCAGGCAGATCTGCTTTCAGAACAAGATTCATAAAAATGCTAACTAGCATATGAGTCACTCTTCTGAGCCGTATAAAAAGGAGGAGTAGGAGTCTGAGAAAAGTGAATGAAAATAGTGAAGGAGAGAGAGAGAACTGGCTGCCATCTAAATAATCTGCAAATGGAATTACTGGCCAAATCAATTGTGTGTGCAGAGTCAATGTTGCTGTCACCCCACACAGTTTTACAATATCAATTCTCCATGTAGAGTGAGAAAAAGAGAGTGTATGAGAGAGAGGAGAGAAAATGTGGCATGATGTTTCAAGTTTGTCTTATTCTCTGTACAGTGTTTGTCTATGAATGTGTGCTCAGTTAGAATCCCAAATTACGGCAACAAAGAGTTTTAACTGTAACTACCAAAGATAAAAAGGTATGACGATATCAAAGTCAAATCTTATCCACCATTACAGTACCTCTCTGCATGACAGAATACCTGACACATTGACCTCACACTCAGATCAATCATTAGTTATTTAGTAGCACCCTCATAAAATCCTTATCCTTGCATCATCCAGACATTTCATCTGTGGATTGCAGCTGGATTTTTTTAAACTCTTAAGCAGTCATGGATGCCATGAAGTGGTCCCTGAATTAAACACAGCCATTCACGCACAACGTTTTGGCTGAGTTCCATCACTCTCACAGTTTTTTCTCCTCTTCTCTGTTTTTCTCATTCTATCCTTTTTCCTACTCCTCGTCCCCTCCAGCTCAGTCAGGGAGAATAATGATTGTTGTAATCCTCTCCATTAACTGCCTGGATAAATACTGATGATAGAATATGCTGATTCCACAAAACAGACCTGTCTCTTTTGCCCCGATACAAATGATTCCATCTTGCTTTCCTATGCCTCTTAGCTCTTTGCAGGAAGATGAGGGGGGAAGTCTTGACATAGTTTGGCAAAGTTTTCCAGTTTTTATATCGGGAAGGACAGTATTAAGACATGATCTGACTGGGAATTTCACACGCTTCTGATTAGTGCCATACGGATTCCAGAGAGTTGAAAATATTAAAATATATTAGATCCTCTCTGGGACTTAGGAAAAGTCTGGCTCTGTAGTCTCTATCTCTGTCCAGCCATTCTTCCTAATCTCAAAAGTTATTACATAAACTCAGTAATTGTATTATCACACTGTATTTCATATCCTTTAGGCCTGATTCTGTGTGTGTGTGTGTGTGTGTGTGTGTGTGTGTGTGTGTGTGTGTGTGTGTGTGTGTGTGTGTGTGTGTGTGTGTGTGTGTGTGTGTGTGTGTGTGTGTGTGTGTGTGTGTGTGTGTGTGTCTGTGTGTCTGTGTGTCTGTGTGTATGTGTCTGTGCGTGTGTGTGTGCATGTGCGTGCGTGCGTGTGTGTAATTCGCTCTCCCTCATTAGTTATATTATCAGCTCAGGTGATGAAAATGTGTATCTTTATTACCTTCATCAGTTTTATTGGTGATTGTAATATTACAGGCCATCCCTGCTGTCCTAATGCAGAAGAGATGAGAGGATCAATCAACACGAGATTGGCTTCTAGATGACCAATAACCTGCCAGCAGATAAATAAAGAGAAAGCGAATGAGAAAGAAGCACTGATCCAGGGAAATAGAGAAAGGAGTAGTTCCGAGAAACAAAATGACCTGTTCTGAAAGTGACATGCCGATCCTATATTTGGACATAAAAGTAATTTAAATGAAGGAAGGAAAGAAGTATAGAAAAAAGAAATAAAAGAGAAAAAATAAATAACTGTGCAGTCGTAGCAGAACAAAGAGTGAAAGGAAAGTAGAAAGAAGAGCAGAATGAAAGACTACCTCTCAGAATAGCAAAAAAGCTATAGAATATGAGTAACAGAAAGAGAGAGCATGATGGAGCATAAAAATATTTTTTACTTGTCTTTGATACTGTATAGACCAAAGCAGGAGAGGTCTTGCATAAAAAATAACAGTCTCATCTTTAGTTTTATCAGACCACTCTAAGTGAAGGCCAGACAGGCTGGAAGGACCTATCCTTCCTCATACTAAACAGCTAGAAAACAGCAGAAATTTGAATCAGCTCAGTTCATTCTAGTTCAAATCTTTGTCAAGTCAGACAGAACCACACAGATGTACACCCAAACACATTACTAGGGTCTCGCCAAGTACCATATAATAATATTATATGAACTTAGAGCATAACCGCTTTTCTAGTGATAATATGAGTGTGGGCAGGTGTTTGATTTGTGCCTGACATTTAACACAGTTTAACATCAAGCATGTCGGAGTGTAGAATAACACACACTCAGACACAGGACACACACAGCCCTCTTAAAGGTTAGCCTGCTCTTAACTCGCCCCACTCCTAGCCCTGTGCGTGTTCGTGTATGTGAATCTCCCTGCTGCTCCCTCTCTTCTGATCCAATGTCATCTGTCAGTCTCAGTATGAGCCGATCCGAAAGGTTAACTAGGACATTTTGCGCTAATGGACACCCACTGACACGCAAACACACACACACCAGTTCCCTGTTAAGTCTTTGTGTTGTACATCACTCATACACACACTAGTGTGTGAAAACAACTACAGTCCATTTCACACACACATCTCCGTTTTCATTTTTTCAGGCTCCAGTTTATGTTGTTATATGCTCCTACTTCAGGAAAGCTGACTTAGTTGGAATTCATAGCTGATATTGCATGGTTATAATGTCACTGAAGAGACAATTGATGAACTGAATGAAAGTCAATAGTGAAATGCCTTTGAAGAGTTCCAGAACAGTTGTTATGGCTTTGACATCTCTACATTAGTTCTGCTACAGCTCAAAGAGAACCAATGCTGAACTGGCAGGCAGGAGGTGGGAGAGATTGCAATAAGAATGAACATTAAATTAAATGTGTTTTTACCACATTTCACAGCAGTATAGACTGGCGTGGTTCTGCTTTGGAGGGATGTGGATGGAGGCAGGGGAAGGGTGATTGAGGAGTAGAGGAAAAGCTTTGTAGTTGTTATTATGAGGGATCCTCTTTGGGCCCTTTGAGGAGCATCCTATGTCTCACTCTTCAGAACAGCAGCTGACTTAAGAGATGGAGGTAGAGGGAAAAGAGGAAGGAGGTAGATGGGGGTGGACAAAACAACACAATAGCGGACTTCCAATTCTCATGAGAAGTTAATTCCACTCCAGTTAATTCCAAAAGCAAAGCCTGGATGAGATCAAGTGCTTTCTGATTCTTATGGATCACAAGTGAAGTTTGTGTTGCCTCCCCTGCATTGACATGCTTTTACTTCCAATGAATTAAAGCTAAAATTGCACAGAATTTCTCTGGAGTTCCCTTGATTGACTTTCAAAACCCTTTACATTTGGGTCTGTTAATCAACTGATCCAGTAAATATTGTATAGAAATGAAAACAATGGGAAGAAGTGGATAGAGTTGGTGTCGCCACTGGATGTTAGAGGCCTTCTCTGCTTGCTGTAACTGTTATCAAAGACTTATCTGCAATTGTAATCCCTCCATCCAGGTGGATTGATCAACATGTGACCCCTCAGACATAAAAAATGACAGAGCAGTACTTGCCTTCTGTCTTTCGTATCCAAAATAGTGTTCTTCCTCTGATATACAGTACTCTTGTTACATGTCTCTCTTATAACAATCTTCTTAAGCTTAACCTGAGCTGTCATAAAAGAGAGAACTTTTCTGGTCTTCCGTATCATTTCAATTCAAATGACACTCAGCAAGCCCCCCCCCTTCTAAAACACAAATCTTCATGCCTGGCTGACATTTCTGATTGGATGGTGGCCCATCACCTCAAGCTTAACATCAACAAGACAGAGCTGCTCTTCCTCCAAAGTAAGGTCTATCAACTCAAAGACCTCTCATGGTTAACGACTGCACTGTTGTCCCCCTTTTCCGAATGCAAACAAAATTGTCTGTGACATTATTTGTTCATGTGCAGAACAAAAAACATTTTAAGAGTATAGATCTCCAGACAGTTTTAAGTTAGCAAAGCCTGTTACAATATAAACAGAGATTTTGTGAACTTGTCTGACAGAATCAAAAAAAATATGGTTGCAAATCCTAAAACTGCTGCTTTCAGATAAACAGGAATAGTTTGTTTTGTGCCCAAACCAAAATATTTGACTGTAAAAAGAGGTAATATGGTGGCAAGGAAAGGGGGAAAATGGAAGGAAATGCTTTGACCTCAGTAATTACTTTGGCAACTAAATATATTTTACTGTAATTTTTTTAGAATTGTGTAATGAAACACTTCAGCCATGAAAAAATATTTTTGAAAATGAGGATGCCATTAGTTGCACTTTCCTTGTTTAACATTTGTGTCCCGATTTATTTCATAAAATGTGTTTACACAAACACACATACACAAACAATGCACCCAGCCCCACAGGCTTTTCGTTGAACCTAAATCTAATGACACTCACATGGCTCTCTGTTCTAAACAAACACTTGGTTCTCCTCTTTGCTGTGTTAGATTGAACAGCCAGCTGCTTTTATAGCCTCCATCATAAGACCCAGATAAATTAAAGCAATTTCTTTTTAGGAAGACCTCAGGACAGGCTGTACCACCTCTTTCCCTCTTTCTCTATCACGCATACATACACACACACTAAGGGGTAAAAGGGAAATGTGTATATATATGCTGTCAATTTCAATATCTGTCAACTTGTAGCTGGTTTGGTATAGTAATCCTCCTGCAGAGCCAGGAGACAGAAAGTGAACTGCAGTAACCTACCAGATACCAATCTCAAAATACATCTGAGGACTGATCACAGAGGAGTTGTTTATGCCACTGGGCCTAGCAAGTGTGACCCACATAAAAAAAATTCTGTTCTTGTGATCCACCAAAAAAATACTGTTTCTACAATACCCTGGGTATGTTTTTTTTTAATAATTTACCCAGTTTTTCTCTTGTATTTAATGATGTACAATTGGAGATTAAGGCCCCGCTTCCTCGGTGCCACTGTCAACAGACATATAAATATGCAACTATGTGTAAATATAGAAATATATTGGCAGGTAGTAACCATGTATTGCTTTACCGAGAGGAAGAAACTCACATCATTGCTGTTAATGTCAAATTTGACCAATCAGGATTAAAGGGCTCAGATTTTGGGTATTAGGCTTGATGTTGCCTCAGTAAAAAATGCTGTGAGCAGGAACACCTGAAAGCCCAAAATGACCACATTTGTCACAAAATGTCATAATACACACTCACATCATTGCAATTTGGAACCATGGAATTGAAACGACAAACCATACCTAAAGTACCTAGTACAGAGTTTCTCATTATCTTGATCTGATATTAAGTGATGCTAAGCATTTAGTTATCAAAATAATTGTCTGGGATTACTGCCGTACTGAGAATGTCTGGGCAGGACATATAATTTCAATGTGTTTGTTGCAGGACTCACTACTAAGTGATTCACTTCTTCTCCAGAAAGCACAATGAACAGAGAGCGGAGTTGAAATGTTATGGGGCCTTGAGAAGCCTGGAGGACCAGTTCCTTTGTTTGGTTATGGGCAAGGTCACTGAGCTATGCTAAACCCTCAGGTAGTAGGCACTCAGCTGTATGGGCGCTATTCCACAGGAATACCACAAAGAGTGGCTATCTCCAGAGATTCAGGCAAACCTTATCAGCCTTGGATTATTGTCTGGAATGGCTCATTATGTCTGGAATGGCCCATTAGATCCATGGCTGTAGTCATTTTGAGGTCAGTGATTTTTGCGGGTCATGGAAAACAGATGTACGGATGATGGTTCTATTTATTTTAGCTAATGAGTACAGCTGTAATCTTTGTTTGAAAAAACACAACTCCCTTGAGTAAATCATGTAAACTAAATTTTGTCACAAATGATACAAACTACTCCCTTGAATGTGAACCTCTTCAGCACATATACAAAACATCTTTGCATAATTGTTCAATCATCACTAAGTAATTATTCATGCGAGAAAGAGGCCATCTGTGGGACGATATATGCAAGAATGAACCAAGAAAGTCTGAGGGAAGAGGGCTTCAGTTGCACAGTGGTGGAGTTGCTCACAGTGTTTCTTGATTGTCAACTTGTATCTCCATTTTAACCTAATGACCATAGCAGTATTATTTGTTTGCAAAACAGTTAGTCATTTTTTATTGCTCTCACACACAAAGTCAATGCTAAGCACATAATGCAAAAGAGTATACATAGCTTTAATAAAAACTCTTACCTAGCAATGATAAGCGGAGAGGGGCTCAGAGGCATGGTGCTGGAGTAGCTGAAAGTGGTCCAGTCCAATTTCAGCAGATCAACTGTGGCATCAATAGTAAAAATATTCAAAAATTACAATAGATAAGTTACAATGCTATACAACACTGTATAGAGTACATTATAAGCGTAAAATACATTTTAGAAATTGCTTTGTTTTTGCACTGATACATTGGTGCATGTTATTCTCTCTATATAACATTTGTAAAGGACAAAATAGAAAAACTGTAAAGCCTTTGGTTTCTGGATATTCATGCTCTTCAAGTAAAATTCTGCATTGGTCATCTTCTGTAAAATATTTTTTGTGAAAAACAGCCCATGCTGTGACAAATGGTCCATAACACAGAAGAGGGTTAGCCATGCTACTCTAGGGTCTACTGATGATGGCTGTCACGACTATAACATTTTAATTGATGATTTATTGCCGCACAAATAATTGCGATTAACAATGTAATAGTCTAGATTGTAAATGTTATGCCCCTGTTAGTGTCTAAGCTTAATAATATTATAAAAATATACAGGGTGGATCCCGGAGATGATTCTTCAGATTTGTGGTTTGACGCTTTTGAGCGCCACCTTTCTGGTGCCAGCACAACATTTGCTGCCTCCAAATAATTTGTCTCACCCAAGAGCGTAGTAGCAGGGGGGGACAGGGGGGACATGTCCCCCCCAATGTTAGAAGCAGACAAATTGGTCCCCCCACAATAAAAAGAAAATGTTATCCCCCCAAAATTAAACTCCCTCCTACACCCTTGGTCTCACTTTTTTCAATTTGACCTAAAACAAAAATGCGCCCAGAGCGGAGCAGTTGTGTTCGGCTTAGGACCTGCAGCTTAATCAATGTTGTTATCGATTTATATTCACAAAATGCAACCGCTATGCAATGATAATAACATCACGACGTTTCAACTCTCACTCTGGTGCAAATACACTGCACAAAAAAAGAAAGGGAACACCTAAATCAAATCAGGTCTTGATGAATAAAATATATGAAAGATTAAAATCTTTACTATACACTGTGTAATTCGATGAGAACAAGTTTCAAGGTTTGTTTGTCAAACGCATCAAACAGCATCATCCTGCACAATGAAATTCTTACAACATGGCACCCGACACTGTAAACTAGCAGCAATATTGGTAGTAGTATTGAGTATCAGAGGTATGGCAAGTATGTCAGAAATACATAAAAATTTAAACCAGCATACATTTTTAAAGAGTGGGATAGGGAGTATTAGCAGTATGATGGCAGTATTGAGTATTATATAGATACATATGAGTGTAATATGCTTATGAATGGTACATGCAAGGTATTCTAATGCCAATTAAAAGTACCTGAAAGGACATCAGAGCATCTGGGAAGTTAATGTGTGATCAGTATAATCAGTGAGCAGTATTGCTGGTTGACGAGCCTTATGGTCTGAGGGAAAAAACTTTTTGGGAGACTGGAAGTGCGTGCTCCGATTATCTGGTAGTGTCTACCAGGCAGCAGCAGCGTGAACAGAACATAGCCACGGTGGCTGTGATCTTTGATGAATGTTCCGTGCTTTTCTCAGGCATTGTGTATGGTAGATGCCTTGCACGGAGGGGGGATGGCAGCTGATGATGCACTGCGCAGAGTTTTCAACCCTCTGGAGGGACTTGCAGTCTGCAGCGGAGCAGCTGCCGTACCAGGCAGTTATGCAGCCTGAGAGGATGCTTCCAATGGTGCACCTGTAGACTCTTGCTAATTAACGATTCTCCCCTGACTTCGGTTTAATCAATGATTCTGGTCATGGACAGTGAACAGGAGGCAACAATGCCCAACAACCAAATGTCTTGTTTTCCACAGATTACTCTGGCCAAAGCCTTAGTGCACTTGTAGTGGGACTCTGTTGATCCCCTCTAATGTGCTGCAGCGGTACAAGTAGCCACAAAGTAAAAAACATAAAACCTTATTCACAGCAGTGTCTAGTTCCAGGTGGTATGTTTTGTCACAAAGAAGACGCAAAGCAAACAGGCAACGAATCTTGACCATAAATGTGATATTGTTTTATTTTATTTGTAGTGGGTCTAAGAACTACATGCTTCACTTTCAGGATCTTCGGGTTCTACTCCAGGAGACAGTGATCATAAAGATATAGCAGGCATTTACATGAAAATTAGTTTCATTCAGAGTAATTACAGAATTCCTTTCAAACAGAGTTAGAAAATAATCACCTGATAGAGATGACATGGCTATCTGTCATCCTGAACTCTTAATAATTATGTCGAAATGAACAGGGTGCAGACAGACACAATGGGGCTCTGGTAGTTCCATGTCAATCTAAAACACATTAATGATAGGATGAGGTGGAGGTTATGATTTACAAAAGACAAAGATATATAGAAAGAAAGGGGTAGAAAGAACAGGATAGAAGGGAATTCATGTATTTAAAAGAACTGCAAGAGGAGAGTGTGATGTACAGAGGGCAGAAAAGGAGTTGAAAATAAATGAAAGAAGGAAAGGTTAGAGAAACAAAAGCCAGATTGAGGAGAATGGTTGAGAGATGAGAAGAGTGCTGCATGAAACTATATAGAGAATAGGAGGCAGAATGAAATGAAGAGCTGCTTTTGTTCTGAGTCCTTAAGAAGAAATCAATGAGAGTCTGTCTCTATGACTCACAGTCACTCGGCAAAATGTGCTTTGAAAGCTGCTGTGTGTGTGCTTATGAGTGTGTGTGTGTGTCAGAGGGAAAGAGAGGGAATGTTTTAAAGTGTGTGTAAATGCCCATCAGTATCCCAGGGGCATTATCTATTCGCCCGCTCAGCACAAACCTCTCATCTAATTAGCCCATCCCAGAGATAATTGGCAAGTCAAATAGCACTAAACGCCAGCACTTAGCACACATCACTTTAGTAATTTACTTATTTGTTTGTGTATTTCTTTTATTCATACAAGCGATCCTTTCCGGAGTTAAAGCTTTTTGTCCAGTGAGACATATTGCAATCTGGTTGTATCAAACATTCATAGATCAGAGTCATTGGTTGACTATTTGGGTAAATAATTGTTCAATCATTTACTCATGCATTCAAATCATCTAATTTTCCTTTTGAGGTCGCTGAGAGGTGAGCATCCGTTTTTTACTCATCCAGTGTTGTTTAAACTGAATGTTTCAACTGCCTTGATGAACTGACACTTTGATTTGTCTACATAGACATGTGACCCATATTTGGACGCATGGATATTTGAGCTGAATTCCAACTGCATTTATGATTAATGAATTATTGCAGTGTAATATTTCACTGTCATTTCTTAAATGTTATTATATTTGTCAGAAGTGCTGAAGTAAAGAAAACATATCCATTTGTCCATAAAATGTAAATATATATATATATATATATATATATATATATATATATATATATATATTCCAGGGGGTGTACAGGGCTTACTTTTTCATAGGACTGTATTCACCATATTTACAGTGGAGAGAACCAGAATTTCATTGCAGGTCTTATTACTTACAAAGCATAAGTAGGAAACTAAAACAAAAATCCAGAAAATCACATTGTATGATTTTTTTATAATTCATTTGCATTTTATTGCATGACATAAGTATTTGATTACCTACTAACCAGTAAGAATTCCAGCTCTCACAGACCTGTTAGTGTGTCTTCTGTTCTCTAGCCGTCCTGTTCTCCACTCATTACCTGTATTAACTGCAATTGTTTGAACTCATTACTGGTATAATAGACACCTGTCCACACACTAAATCAACAGACTCCAACCTCTCCACAATGGCCAAGACCAGAGAGCTGTGTAAGGACATCAGGGATAAAACTGTAGACCTCCACAAGGCTGGGATGGGCTACAGGACAATAGGCAATCAGCTTGGTGAGAAGGCAACAACTGTTGGTGCAATTATTAGAAAATAGTGGAAGTTCAAGAAGATGGTCAATCTCCCTCGGTCTGGGGCTCCATGCAAGATCTCACCCCGTGGGGCATCAATGATCATGAGGAAGGTGAGGGATCAGCCCAGAACTACACGGGAGAGCTGGGACCACAGTCTCAAAGAAAACCGTTAGTAACACATTACGCCGTCATGGATTAAAATCTTGCAGCGCACACAAGGTCCCCCTGCCGAAGCCAGTGCATGTCCAGGCCTGTCTGAAGTTGAAGCCATTGACCATCTGGATGATCCAGACGAGGAATGTGAGAAGGTCATGTGGTCTGATGAGACAAAAATAGAGCTTTTTGGTCTAAACTCCACTCCCCGTATTTGGAGAAAGAAGGATGAGTACAACCCCAAGAACACCATCCCAACCGTGAAGCATGGAGGTGGAAACATCATTCTTTGGGGATGCTTTTCTGCAAAGGGGACAGGACGACGGCAACGTATTGAGGGGAGGATGGATGGGGCCATGTATCGCTAGATCTTGGCCAACAACCTCTTCTCAGTAAGAGAGATGGGTCGTAGCTGGGTCTTCCAGCATGACAACGACCCAAAACACACAGCCAGGGCAACTAAGGAGTGGCTCCGTAAGAAGCATCTCAAGGTCCTGCAGTGGCCTTGCCAGTCTCCAGACCCGAACCCAATAGAAAATCTTTGGAGGGAGCTGAAAGTCCATATTGCCCAGTGACAGCCCCGAAATGGATCTGGCGAAGATCTGTATGGAGGAGTGGGCCAAAATCCCTGCTGCTGTGTGTGCAAACCTCTTCAAGAACTACAGGGAACGTATGATCTCTGTAATTGCAAACAAATGTTTTTGTACCAAATATTAAGTTCTGCTTTTCAGATGTATCAAATACTTATGTCATGCAATTAAATGCAAATTTTTTTTTTTTTTATCATACAATGTGACTTTGATTCCATCTCTCACAGTTGATGTGTACCTATGATAAAAATTACAGACCTCTACATGCTTTGTAAGTAAGAAAACCTGCTAAATCTAAATACTTGTTCTCCCCACTGTAGGTCAAAAAATATTTGGACACTGTCTTCAACTGCATGCTTGATCGGCCTGAGATCAAGGCTTAAAACAAAGGATTGCTTTCGCAGTATGTTTTGCGCCATTGTCGATCTGTAAAGTGAAGCGCCGTCCAATCAACTTCGTTGAATTTTGTTGAATCTGAGCCAATAATATGTCCCTATACATTTCATAATTCATCCCTATACACTTCTGTCTTCTGTAACATTATCAATAACCACTGGACCCAGTACCATTGGAAGCCTTGCATGCCCATGCCCTCACGCTGCCTCCACCGTATTTTACAAACGATGCGGTATGCTTCAGACCATGAGCCGTTCCAAGCCTTTTCCAGAATTTTGTTTCACATCATTCTGGTTCAGGTTGATCTTAGTTTCATCGGTCCATAGAATGCTGTTCCAGACCTGGGCTGGCTTTTTTAGATGTTTTTTGGCAAACGTTTAATCTGGCCTTTCCATTCTTGAGGCTTGTGAATGGTTTGCACTTTGTGCTGAACCCTCTGTATTTGCTCTTGTGAAGTCTTCTCCTTGTGGTAGACTTGGACGATGAAATACAGAGGAATAGCCCACACCTGTCCATGAAACAGCTTTTGAGTCAATTGTCCAATTACTTTTGATACCTTGAAAAAGAGGGATCATGCCTAGACAGCTTTGGAGAGTTTATAATTAATCATATAATCTTCTGTAGTTAATTACAATTAAGTGCAATTTAGAATTTGTAAAAATGTGGCCAAAATTTTACCAAACCTGTTTAAAAAGCAGTGAATTACCATATGTTATAGACATACAAAATGTTATTGTAAACTGTGGTCAGCTCTTGATACAATAAATTATGTATAGACCTGTCTTTTTCTAAAAAGGTCCATTGGACCAGGTTGTCACTGAAATGTCCCCAACGACTGGCAGAATCTATTTGTAGAATCTTTTTCAATTTAATGTAAATTGTAAAAAAAAAGTTTGCTGGTGTAACAGGTCCTACTCGGATTTGAACCCGGGTTCTCGGGATTGGAAACGTGTGCTCTAGCAAGTCAGCTAAAACCCATGGGCTCTAGCATCTGTTACTAGAGGGCCTCTTAAGGCATTGGGGAGTGAGGTTTTCACTCAATGCACAACACTCGCTGGCCTCTTTTACACTTGTATTCAATAAATTGTATTATTTCTGTTGATTAGCTTTATTTCTTACAAATAAATATGTTTTGATTCAATTCATGTCAGATTTTGTTCTAGGTGTAGTCTAACCAAAAGCTTTGGCTTTGGCCCAATATAATCTCTGCTGAAGGCACTAGTGGCCTTGCACTCCATGTGGCCTTGTCTTTCGCATAAAAAAGGGATGTGGAGAGAGAGTTTGTGTGTCTTATGTATGGTAACTAGTATAGACCTGGCCTTGGTGTGTATCTGCATGCTCTAGGTGTTTCTATGTGGCCTCACTTTCCCCTGGAGAGTTCTTATTCAACCCCATTACCCATTAAAGCATTAACTCTGATACATACTTCACTCTGATTCCTCACATCCTTAATGAAAAAAATGTATACCCTTTCACGGTCTCCCTCCTCTACATTTCCCTCTCCTTCCTCCACCCTCCTGGGAGGAAACTTTTGGCGCACTGGGAATCATTTTTAATGCCGAGTGTTCCCAGGGGGGAGATAATAAGCCAGTTGAAGTGGAGCACCCCCCAAAGGGAAAAGCTTAGTTGTAATTATTGAAATTGAATGGGGCACGGAGAGAGAGACTGACGAAGAGAGACATAACGGCTTCATGTCTCTCTTTGGCACTTTTAACATTGAAACCCACTACTATAAGAATTCTACTAGTATGCGTCTGCAAACCCATCTGCTAATCAAAAAACGATTTGAGTCGCTTTTATCTGGTTTCTGCACAATCCACAGCACTGCAACAGCACTACTCAAAGTCAGTGACCTCCACCTTGGTGCCCATAATATTATTTTTCTTCTTGACCCAAGTACCACTTTTGACACTGTTGGCCAGTAGATTCAACTCACCAAACCTGGGGATCTGGCTTGAAGTCTTGCACCACACCCTTCTGACTCACAAACTGTACCGACGACACCTTCCTCAAAGATGACGAATCAGAATCTGATGCAGTTACACAGGGTGTTCCTCGGGGCTCAGTTCTGGGCCCCATGCTCTTCATCAACTACAACTCTCTCCCTTCGTCAGATACTCCAGTTACTCCAACCTTTAATTCTACTGCTTTGCTACACTCAGATTATCTTTAGCAACAAATCGCTCATGAACCCTCCCCTGACCCATATTCAATCATGATCTCTGTTTTGCTCAGACACCAAATCCACACTCAAAAGTTTGCAACTTCACTCTAACCATTGACAACACCACTGTCTCCCCCTCCCCCATGCATGCTACCTTGACGTAATCTTGGATTCCACCCTCTCTTTCCATCATATCTGTAAAAAAAATCTGTAAAAAAGAACATACAAGAACAACATGGAATGGACATTAAACAGAAAAAGACAGACTAGATTGACAGACTAGACAGTCAACTATATTGCCTTGTATATATCAATTATGGCTTTAATTTTGAAAAAGAACATTTGAATTAGCGCTGCTAGCACAAAATCCTGCTGCTAGAAGAAATAAGTAATGAGGCCTTGAATGGCCATCACTAGCCATCACTATAAATGTAATGAGACAATCAAAAGATTACGTCACGTACTTACGTCAGTCCTTTCGCCAATGTATATATGAAAATGCTCACCACGGCCCCTAGTGGTGATTTTAAACGTATCATACAAAAGGGAGAGTTCGTTATTTACGTATTAAATTATTATGATAACATTAAGCACTAATGCTCCATACTCCTTATAAAAACTGTACTCCATCATTTCAGCCCAGCTAGGGTCCGCCAACAAAACAGAAAATACATGAATAGGGTGATATTTAAAACTTAATGAAGTACGTTTTAATGATAACGTGGTGAATTGGTCGTCGGCGAAGTCCGATCCACAGACCCTTAGAATTTCCTTAAGAGGGCGCTCGAGCTTTACGAACCTCATTTAACTGTACAGCAGTCCAGCAACTGCATTGAGCCAGCAGTGTACAGCACTGAATTTGCTCTAGATCGCCACGTGAGTACAGTAAGCTTGGTATTTAAGCAGTACATGTGAACTTTTTTCATATTTTCATATAATGTAATTCAAACTGAACAAAGCCAAGTTCACTTCAGCTAACTAAATAGCACTTCTCACGTCACTTTTATTATCCAGTTACAATGGAAGCCAGCTAGTTATGTAAGCTAAATAGTTAGCTAGGCAAGACAAGTCATAATGTTGCGCATTTCTACAACTTTACATTGCAAATAGCTAATAGTAAAAGTTATGGCGGTAAGAGGAGCAGGTCTGAAAAATAGAAATGTGTACAGTACATGTTTTTATGCCATGTTCCAAAACTAGATAACACGTGTGAGTAACTTAGCAAGCTAGCTACAATTTTGAAATAGTACTGTACTGATTGAGATGTACCGACGCCAGAGTGAATGGAACTACGTAAATGGCAAGGATAGAAAGGCTAAACAAGACATGTGAACCGTTAGTAATAACAGAGTTACGGTGGAGAGGGAGCTAGTGGCGTAGGGAGGATGACTTTAATTGTAGCTAAAGGCTCAGGTTGGTAGATTGTCGACATCTACCAGGGCTTCCTGGCAAAGGGGACTGGGAAAGTAAATTCGTTTTGGGGGAGGGATACGTGTGTTTGCGTAAGGGATTAGCTGTAATTAAAGTGATAAAGGTCAATAATCTCAGATTTTCAATGATCTGTGCGATTTTGTTTGTTGCGTGCAGTGTCCAGCCCAGGACTGCTATGTATTTCAATAGTGCGCATGCATGCTTTAGAATTATTAAGTGTACAGTGCGTCGATTTAGATTGACTCCTAGGGCTCTGTGGTTATAGCTTCACTGTAGAATATCCTTTTGCAATGTTCTGAATGACCAGACGTACTCATTCTCTTCTAGTGATTGACAGTGAGTGAGCTAGTGTATTTTTTATTTCCCATATAAAATAATCCCGTTTCCCCTATAAAATATCTACCCAGATTTTGCCTATAAACAGGGGTACCCAAGTCAAATATTAGTTAGTTCTAGTACTGTCTCTGGGGATTTAATCATATCTTGTATGCAAAATCCAACTAAATAACTTTAGAAAGAATCCAGCTAGATAAATGTCCCAAAGGATTATTGTGTTGGTCGCATGCTCTAGATTTCAGCTCTTTCCTTAGTAAGGGAAAAAGTTGTCACATCAACATTTACTGTAAATTTCAGGGGCTTGGAGAAAGCAGAGGCTTGTTGAAAGTGATCTTTCAAGGTTTACTTAGAGGATTTAACCTGTTTCTGATGTGAAATGAACATGTGACATTGCAATGGCAACATGAAAGTCCTCAGGCTGGTATTATGTGGCACTTTTGAGTCTTACGAAAGACCACAGAGAGTGATGGGGATGGGGTGCCCTGAAGAACAGCTCCAGACCTGTCCCCTTGTCTCCCTGCTGGAGGTGAACCAGAACCTGAAATTACCTGGTTCAATAATCTAAATAAAACTGTATTTATTGCAATTTGGTTAGCTTAGTGGTTCTAAGTGGTTAGGCATCATATATTAAGTCTTCGTAAAATGTATTGATGTATCGTGTGTATAGATTATTTATGATTTGATCAAGTACAAACATTCTTTAAATAACGCAAAGCAATTCATGTTGGCCTAGAGTGGTCCTGCATTCAAAACAAGACAATTATTTACTTCTGCATGATGAATTCAAGTCTCCCCCACTGTTCTCAGCAAAATCTAGCCTTCCACACATTCTTGTCCAAATAAAGCATAAACATACCCTAAAACATAACCACAACATTTACGGTAAACAAGCTGGTAGAACTTAAATGGAACTTTCCAGGAAAACATATTTAGTACATTGTTAAATACTTGACACACCCTGCCTAAAACCTCCTTCAGTCTGCCTTGTTAAATACATGACATCTCTCTTTGCTTGTGTTGGTTTGTTAGGTCCCTGGAAGAGTGCCTGGCATCTATGGAACGAACCACCATGGTGCAAGAGAGTAGGGATGCCTTCAGTGAAGCCATCTTTCATCCGGCCACTCAGCATAAGAGACCAGCGGTAAGATCACACCTAGTGCGCGCCGTATACCCGCCTACCACCTCGGTGTACAACCTACTGTAGTGTGTAAGTTACACCACGCTCCCTTACTACCACCTCAGTGTACAACCTACTGTAGTGTGTAAGTTACACCTCGCTCCCTTACTACCACCTCAGTGTACAACCTACTGTAGTATGTAAGCTACACCTCGCTCCCTTACTACCACCTCAGTCTACAACCTACTGTAGTGTGTAAGTTACACCTCGCTCCCTTACTACCACCTCAGTGTACAACCTACTGTAGTATGTAAGTTACACCACGCTCCCTTACTACCACCTCAGTCTACAACCTACTGTAGTGTGTAAGTTACACCTCGCTCCCTTACTACCACCTCAGTGTACAATCTACTGCAGTGTTAGGTACTCCTAGCTCCTCAGTGTCCCCTGATCCTCCCGGGAGTGGCTACGATGAGGCAAGTTCATAAAGGCAAACTGTATTTTATTATTCATTAAAAAACATTAAAAGAACATTAAACTAATTTCATGACCTTACTGGCTCAGTTCTCTACTAAAAGTGTCTTGTCCCTGCGCTCATTCATTTGTTTGTTAGTCCCAGGATTGATATTGATTGGTTGATCAGTCCCAAGTGTGTTTCCTTCTGGTGATACAGTTTATATATTGGATCAGTCTATGGAGTATTAATGGATTAAACTGGGTTTTTATGGAGTGGCTGTGGCCCCAAAGTTCATGGGGTCTGGATATTTTTTCTAAAGCTTTTATTCCAGTAACCAGCTTGTGTCTCAATCTTTAAGCTGCTGCTCAGTTGGCTCTTCTGCTACTTATAGATTAAGGAAAATTAGAACCAACATTTTGTTTGGCTATAGCGAACTTAATTTGATGAAAATACAAGAACAACCTAACAAACGGTATATTGTTATGTTTCTTTCAGGAAGGGAGAATGTACCTTATATGTCCATTAATATGCAACAAAACAAACTGTCAGTCAATAGCAATTTAGTGATGGTCCTGTTTAGCTGTTCCGGTTGTATAGTATGTCAGAGTAACTGAAAAGATGGCGTCATGATAGTTCTGCCCTTCTTCAATCTGTCATCTGTCATGTTTGTGTAATGTGTGTTTCAAAAGGCACATTGCCGTCATTATATTTAGGGAATGTAACTTCTAATTGCTACAAAGTATATATTTTAGCTGAATATGAAGCATCGGCAGCATCAGATCGGATTGTTTGAGGGTTCAGGGGAGGCATTGCGTAAAACAATGCATGCAGGACATGAACCAGATACTTAGCTTTGAGAAATATGTTTTTTAAGGGACCAGCAGGGATGGGAAAATGTCTGTATCCAAACCCATGGGCTAGTTTATAATCTGGCAGCTCCTATTACGGGTGTTAGTGGAATTGATGTACACACGGACATTCGCGCTAGCAAACCAATCATATTTCTCCAGCTTGGCTGTCAGCAACGCAAATGTACACAAACACACACACTTTTACACACCCACAGCACAATACATGTGTATTTGTAGTAGACGGTGTAATTACTGTTATTATATTACATTGATTAGGTCTCAGTGATGATAAGGATGTATTGTAACACTCTCTACAGCCAATTACTGTAGTTGTTAGTACATCGCAGATCAAAAGGCCCTTTATCACATACATTGAAAATCCTGTTGAAGGTGAGGACATTGACGTTATTTATGATGTCATGGCGTTGTTGATGTAGCGTCATGTGAATGTGACCTCTTCCTGTCAGTTGTCATGGGCAGTGAGGATCAAGAAGAAGCTGAAGACTGTAACTCCCTACCTGGGCAAGTTCAGACCAACTGTGGGACAGTGCTGCCACCAGTGTACCCCTGACAGCCTGGTGAGAAGGGGGAGAGGGAGTCCTACAGTTGGTTGCATCTTAATCGTGTTTTTCCTTGTGTCCTGGTAAGAACTGGACCAGTCAAGACAAAGTCCTGACAGGAATCCTCTATTTTGCTCCCTGTCTGCTGTGGTTTATTGCAGTTAAAGGAGAGAAAACCACTACTGAGATGTACCCATTGAGAGAGTGGAGCTGACACAAAGCACATTAGGCAAACACAGTCATGTCCTAATGTATGACACAATTAAATCTTTCTGTGGCAGTGATGGGTGGGGGCACGTTCAATTAGTGTGTTCACCTCGTGTAATGAATGGAACCGTATTAATCACTTCACACAAGTGTTGTATAACCTTCCATTCACTCAGTTCTAGTTCTCAGATGTGGTACCGGCACTAGTCATTTTTGGACTGGTCCTACTGACAAGGTTGTGCATGTTTCATGCTTTGGTATCTGTGTTGGTGTGTGAACTGTATGTGTTTGGGTGTGTTTGTGTGTTTCAGGGCAAGAAGCTGGGACAGACCACGCCTTCTCTGGGCTTTCAGAATCTACTGCGTGTCAATGAGACCCACACCAGGTATAAGAAAGAGGGTCACACCCCTCAGTACCCTGGTTGAAAACCCATGAGGATGTGATGTGTCCGCTGTGTTAGGTATCGTTGTTGAGACGATGTGACGTGTCCGCTGTGTTAGGTATCGTTGTTGAGACGATGTGACGTGTCCACTGTGTTAGGTATCGTTGTTGAGACGATGTGACGTGTCCACTGTGTTAGGTATCGTTGTTGAGACGATGTGACGTGTCTGCTGTGTTAGGTATCGTTCTTGATACGATGTGACGTGTCTGCTGTGTTAGGTATCGTTCTTGATACGATGTGACGTGTCCACTGTGTTAGGTATCGTTCTTGATACGATGTGACGTGTCCATTGTGTTAGGTATCGTTGCTGAGACGATGTGCCGTGTCCGCTGTGTTAGGTATCGTTGTTGAGACGATGTGACGTGTCCACTGTGTTAGGTATCGTTGTTGAGACGATGTGACGTGTCCTCTGTGTTAGGTATCGTTCTTGATGCAATGTGACGTGTCCACTGTGTTAGGTATCGTTCTTGATACGATGTGACGTGTCCACTGTGTTAGGTATCGTTCTTGATACGATGTGACGTGTCCATTGTGTTAGGTATCGTTGCTGAGACGATGTGCCGTGTCCACTGTGTTAAGTATCGTTGTTGATATGATGTGACGTGTCCACTGTGTTAGGTATCGTGGTTGGCTGGTCAGAAGAGTGTGCTGCATGCTCTTTGTCAGAGGCTGCAAAGTATACCCCAGTCCTGCTACCAACAGAGTGGAGCGAGTCTGCCAAAGCAACAGGTGTGTGTGGTACAGGCAGGAGGAATGTGTGGTGAGAGCACAGCCTGGTTAAATACATGGAAACATGTTGGATGCTTGTCTCCTGGGCTGCAATGATTCCTGTGCCTCTTTTTGTTGGTTTGTAGTGTTTGTGTTGTTGTTGTTTTTGAAGGGCATGCAGAAAAACACATCTCAGGGAAATGACAATGAAATCTGTGAAAAAGAACGGAGATGCGGAAAGCCATTCCTTCAGTTAATGTTTGAAATCTTCTTTGGTTTGGTCTCTACTTAAGAGCCTGTCACTTTACAAGCCCATAACATTTTTGTGTGGCATTTTAATTGCTTTGTAGTGTGTGCGTGCATTCGTTCATTTGTGTTTTTCTGTCTTACACTACAAACATGTTTCTGAAAAGTTGCTTTGTAAAATGGAAATAAATACAGAGTGCAATGATGTGCAAATCATTTAAACCCTATATTCAACAGAAAATAGTACAGATGTCAGCATGTCTAATGTTGAAACTGAAAATTGTTATAGTTTCAAATGGCCACTGAATTTGATGGGCAACAAAATATTGGAACGTGTGTAATGCAAATTAAATCTGGCGGAACATCTCATAACTAATTAGGTCATTGGCAACAGGTCAGTTACATGATTGGGTATAAAAATAGTATCGCAGGCGAATAGTGCAGCAATTTAAGAATAATGTTTCTCAACATTGCAAAGGGTTTGTGGATCTCAACTGTTGAGCAGGTGAAATCCTGTATCAAGCAAGAATGGGAATGCTTTATACTTTCAAAACTACAGCAGTTGGTCTCCTCAGTTCCCAAATGCTTACAGAGTATTGTTAAAAGAGGTGATGCAACACACTGGTAAACATGCCCCTGTTCCAAATGTTTTAAATATGTTGCTGGTATCAAATTCAAAATTGACATCTATTTTCCCCAAAACAACAACATTTCTCTGGTTCAACATTTGATGTTGTCTTTGTACTGTTTTCATAGAAATATAGGGATAAATGATTTGCACATCATAGCATTTTTGGATTACGAGCTAGCGTTAGGTTAAGGTTGGTCTTAAAGGTAAGGTGATGGGGGCTTAGTTTAAGTTAGGGTTAGGGGGAATATCTTGGCGGTCCTCACCTTGATGGTAAAACCCAGATATCTCGTGTGTGTTGGTACCGGTGTGTTGGCACTCCAGGGTGCAGAAGGCTCTTTTCTCCCAAGGCTCAGGACCAATGGGAGGAGTCACCTGGGATCCACTCACCCCCTACCTCCCCCTCCTCAACACCTGCATTTCTCCATCGCTGCTACGGTGGGTCTTTCTGTTTCTCCATTTTGGACTGGGTCTTTGGTATGTCGTTGTTTTTTCCTGTTTCAGTATATTTGAACCTGCATTTCCAAATTCTACTGCTTGTGTTTTTCCATAGATTGTGGAACTTGTCTGTATGTTTTTAATATTCCATAGACGGAGCTAGACCGTATTCCTTTGAAATCTCTTTTTAATTCCATCGCCACTCTGTCATTGGAACTCTATTGTGGTTGTCTTTGAAATCTGTCCATTTACTTCTGCCAGCCCTTTTCTCTCTGTTTCTCTCTCCCTCTCCATTTACCAACCCTTTTACACCCCCAATTTCCCTCTACAGCTGTCACCCACTCCTTTTCTCTTTCCATCTCATTTCCATCCTGTGTCATCTGGCCCTCTCTTATTTGTATCATTCTTTGCTTCGCTGCTCTCTGTCACTCAATCCCATCTGCATGTCGTTTTTTCTTAATCTTTTTACCTCTTCTCTTTTTCCAACCTTTCAGTGTCAATCCCCTGCCTGTGCATCTATCTCTATGCCTTTGTTGCTTATGTTTTTCTAATATATCAACACCAGTGTCCTTAGATTTAGAGCTTTTTGTAAACAGCTCATGTTGAAAGGGTGGTTATGAAATGCAGTAATTGATTTTTTGAGCTCAAATCCAGCTTTTGTCTGTCTCTAGGCTGGTTAGCTGGGTGATACTGAAGGTGTTTGGGTCAGTGTTCTACAGTATTCAGGTCAACCTCAACCACATGGCTTTCCTACGCAGAGCCTCACAGCAGGTACACACACCCCGTTACAATGGACCGTAGGATACAGAATAGGTCACACTGTCATACAGTTTTTCTGTAGGTGTGATTTATAAGGCTTTATATCAAATCAGTTGCGATGTAATTCATGAACCTAGACAAAAAAACAGAATGCAAAGATTTGGCAATCTCTTAAACCCCATAATCAATACCAAATAGTACAAAGACAACATATCAAATGTTTAAGCTGAGAATTGTTATTGTTTAAAAAAATATAAGCCCACTCTGAATTTGATGCCAGCGACATTTAAAAAAAGCTGGGACAGAGGCAACCAAAGACTGGAAAAGTTGTGTAATACAAAAAATACCTGGTGGGACATCGCAAAGCTTATTAGGTCATTGGCAACAGGTCAGTAACATGATTGGGTATAAAAATAGCATCGCAAAGAAGATCAATCTTTCAGAAGTAAAGATGTGGAGGGGTTCACCACTGATAGAATTTGCAGGCAGATAGTACAACAATTTAAGAATGTTTCCAATGTAAAATGTTGAGTTTGGGGATCTTTTCAAGCAAGAATGGGAATACATTTTACTTTCAAATCCACAGTCATTTGTCTCCTCGGTTCCCAAAGGCACGTTTACCACTGTGATGCTACACAGTTGTAAACAAGCCCCCGTTCCAACTTTTTTTAAGTGTGTTGCTGGCAACAAATTCAAAATGGGAATGTATTTTTGCCGGACCGTGTAAGCTGAGCCGGCCAAGAAGAGCGAATGTCTCTGACTAATTAACTGACTACCCCTTGTTAAATTGCATAGTTGTTAGAGACACGGACCTGCAACCAATTGGTCCCATGTTCGAATCTAACTAAAGTCAAAGCTAATTAGGTTTTGTTTTCCGGATAGATAAAATCTTCGTTGGCTACAACCTTCAGTATCTACATTGTAGTAAGCCTAATATAAAACTGTTCAGGGTTAGTTATATTGCGACTTTCTGGTGGATCTTCGATGTATGCATCCATGCATGATTTTTGGGGTAATATAGGCAAAAGAAAAAACCTTGGGCAGTAAAACATAGGGGTTTCCATGATTCCCTTGTCTTTTCACTTGATGAAAAAGTCAGTTATCGTCACCTATATTGATAGTTATTGTATCAGTAGCATTCACGAATAAAAGAAAAACAAATGTTTTTGTGCCATTAAATAGCTTTGGCTGTGTTAAGTTCTCGCTAGCAGTTGCTCAAATCTTATGACTTTTCCAAGTAGTATGTTAGATACTAGTCAGCCTATGACTGGCTCATAAGCTTTTAAAACAGACAGTGGCAAACGCCATACATTTCATTAATGCTATTTGAGGTTGAGGTAAAGTTGCATCCCAACTTTCTTGGAAATGGGATTATAGTTACAACATGAAAGCATATGGATTTGGAGTATTTGCCTGATCAACACAAACAAATCCAAAATATCAAACAGAAAAATTAAATCTTGAATTCAACAACATTGGTCAGTATTTGGCTGAGGCACATTTGGCCCTTTTTCGGTTCTCTGGATTGGTTCATCACGTGGAATTGAACCGATATTTCATTAACGGGCATCTGTCGGCCATAATGACACAACGTCCATCTCTACCCGCACAGATCGGAATTTCTGAATCTTGTCAGGAGGGTCTGAGGATTCTTTGAGGTGGGGGGGCTGCAGAACCCCAAATTCGTGCCAATTACTGTATCTATACACACACACACAGATCAGAAGTTTGCAAGACTAAAGTATATTTGTTTGTTTTCTATTCAGGGTCCTCCGCTGGTGTTTATGTTTGTGCCTCAGAGCATTGTGGACTATGCTCTCATCCCCACAGTGCTCTTCTGTCACAACCTCAGAGTTCCCTACACACTCTGTCACCTACAGATAAACAACAACTGGCTCAGGTACAAACACATTAGACCCCAACCAGAAACTGTGGTCGCAAATTGACTGATCGGAATGCTTACACTGGAGGTCAGACCACTGAAGTTGCTTCTTGTCACCTGACTGATATAACCTGCCCCTATAGGTCAGTCTTGCAGAGAGTTGGTGTGATCCTACTCCCTGTGGGTCCAATTACAGAGCAGGAAGCAGAAACTGACTGCTTTTACTCACCAGTCATGACCTCCGTAAGTTTGTCTCCATTACCAAGTTGATTTTAGAGGCCTTCGTATGTTGTGGATGGAGAATTGGAATTTGGGCTACACACATACACTCTATTGCTTTCCGAGGCACACTGATGGCAGCTCTTCAATCAGAACCCAGCCTGTCCCCAGCCTACACTCTACCCCACTCCAGCTCTCACCCCGTTCCCATTACCAGCCGGTCGGAATCTCACTAGTGAGCCTGCAGCGTCTGTGCTGGCTGGAGATGGAGAGAGGAAAAGGTGGAGAGAGAAGGCAGCCATGTGTGTTTGTTTTGGGGATGTGTGTGTGTGTGGCCCGTTGTGTCTATTTTCATGACAAGGTGATCTGCGTATGTTTGTCGTTATTTATAGAGACCCGGGGAAGAGCCGTGGGATGAATCACTCCCACTCGTAAACTCTGCCTCACTCACTCTCCGTTTCTAGTGTCTTTAGTCCACTTTAGTCCACTTGTGTCTTTAGTCCATTTTATTTTCCGGTGTAGCCTTGTTAGTTTTTTTGTCACGATTAACAATGTTTATGTACGTAACACTGCTAAAACTACTGGCCGCTGAGTTTCCACCAATTTAATAGGGGTGAGACAGAAAACACCCTGTGTATTTTTTAGTAACCTTACATGGTGCATTGAAACACTACCTATTCAAGTGTTGGCTAACCTTATGCCAGGGCTGGCGGCACATCTATTTGTGTTTTAAGCTCTATTTAGTGCAGTAGAGTACAATGATTAAATGTAGACTGTGATTTATTGTTGACTACCAACTGTGCTTGAATTGAAATGAAGTGCAGGAGAGTTTTGACTCGGTCCACTAGACCACAGTGTCATGGCCCTTAAATTTCACCCCCGAAAAATACCACAATAACCGGCAGTCTATTTGCAGCCCGTGTAAATCTAAATAGAAGGTTGCTGGACTCATTCGTACCGTCTCCTACCATTGTGTTCTTGATCAAGGCACCAAGTACATTAACTGATAAGTTAGGCTACAGTATAAACACACTTTAAGCCCTTATATGGAGAACTGGCTTTTGATCCAACAAGGAATCCCATGTAAGCTTTCAAGGTATTGTCATTTTGTTGATGTTGAGGCATTAAATGTGGTTATAGTTAAGCTTAGAAAGGAGCCTGTAAACAGTAGCTTTACTGATGCATGGTTGGCCTCAACCAACTATGTGTATATTTACCAAATGATTTCCAAATTCAGATGTTTTAGATGTTTATCTACACCTATGTTCATCCTCTGTAATTTATGCACAGAATGGGAGTTGCACATTGTTTGTTTTTTAACACGCTGCACAGTGTGCACTCTCAACCAAGACATAGCGACTGCTACTTTCCAGCTTCTTGCAAAAAAGTGTTTATCAAACTGCTTCAATCCTATATGCTGTTTGAACAAGACACTATTACAACTTTCCTGTATAAGTGGGCTTGGAATTTCATAATTTTAGGGGCAAGGCCATTTGGCCTTGGTGTCAAAAACATGTTTAGGGCACCAAGGCCATGTTCCAGTGCACAAAGGCCATTGAGTGAAATGGGAGGATTTGGAGCTTACAAATAAAAAACTTGAAATACTGTTCAGAAAAAAACGGCTTTAATATCATAATTTGAATAATAATGTTTTTCCACATAAGTTCTATTATCATGTTTTAATACTTGAAGTTACAACTGCTCCTCCCTCAAAATTGTTATAGATTCTGGAATTTGTTTTATTTCATGCATTGACATTACGACAACCCACAGACAACAGTATTGACTTAAGTAACGTTGAGGCTAGCTAGCCAAAAGGAAAACTAAATTGCTAAGTATCCTCTAACATCACAATCACCTGTGCTAATAAGTACAACCATAATTACTTTCTCACACTGAAGTTGCTGTCCTAATCATTGATTGTATATATCATTATTATATCATGGTACTTAACAATAGAAAAGCTATAAAATACAAAAAGCAGCTAGCCGCTGTGATTACGCATGCATGTTTGAACTAGCAGATGATGAGTGTTAGCCAGCCTGAGTGGCAATCACTTTTGATAGAAAAGACAACCAATCCTTTTGCAAATAGAATGAACAAATCTGTGCACTGTGGCAACATGACCAAAATAATTACCATCTATATTATGATATGGACTATCTGTTTTGGTCAAAGAATTGGATTTAGTATTCATAAAAACATTTAATTTGGGCGAGGGTGGTCCCGCAGTCTAAGCGCCACCTCTGGTTCGCAAGAACCGCCTGATAAATCTATGCAATTGGGACTTTGTGACCACATTGTGGGTCTGTTACAATAAATCAATCATTTAGGATTTGATGAATATCCCATTTAAATGTGGGCTAGTAATGTAAGGTATGTAGGTACAATCCGTTTCAATGTCTTGGATTCGTAATCAGCTTTAAGACGTTGGTTGGAATCAAGTGGAACCCCTTTAATCTTGGCCTGAAATGCCTGTTAAAACACACAGCAAGATGCATTCTTAGTGCCTTATCTTTTGTCAGAAGGTTTGGATTGTAAACTGTAAGTCATGGTTTAGTGTGTGTATTTGCATTTTTTGAATAAGCTTGTGGTTTATTTGTTTAAGTCAACAGGCAGTGTTTTTCTTGTGTTTAAGCAATCTGGATGTTTATTGGCTGTGTAAGTAAGCTGGTTGTTTTATTACCTGTCTTTCGGTAAGCTACTTGTTTATTGGCGTCTGTAAGTAAGCAGATTTTTGCCTGGCTGTACATCAGTGTTAATAGACCTTGTTTATTGAGTTCATTTCTCTAGGCTGCTCTTCCACTGGTCAAAGTAATTGAATTCTCTCTGAGAAGCGGAAACTCGATTTGAGGCATTGGAAGCATATACTGTGGATTTGTTGATTATTCAAACCCTTTTTCCACATTTTGGTGTGTTACAGCCTTATTCGAAAATGAATTAAATTGCTCAATCTACACACACGGTTTGACAGGTTTGATGGGGAACGTCCCTGCACATCCATTTTCATGTTCGACTGGGACAACTCAAGGACATTCACAGACTTCAAACGCCACTTCAAATTTGTCTTGACTGTGATTCCAGACATTGTCCTGTTGGAAGGGGAATCTACGGCCCAGTCTGAGGTCCTGGGCATTGTGGAGCAGATTTTCATCAAGGATTTGTCTGTTGCTGTGCTTTGTTCATTATTCCCTTGATCCTGATAAGTCTCCTAGTCCCTGCCACTGAAAAACATCCCCACAGCATTATGTGCCATACTTCATAGGGATGATATTGGCCCGGTGTTGAGCAGTGCCTGGTTTTCTGTGGATGTAAAGCTTGGCATTGAGGCCAAATCAGCCATTTCAATCTTGGTTTCGTCATACCAGAAAATCTTATTTGTCATGGTCTGAGGGTCCTTTAGCTGCGTTTTGGTGTATTCAGTGGGATGTCATGTGCCTTTTACTGAGGAGTGGCTTTCATCTGGCCACTCTATCATAAAGGCCTTATTGATGGAGGGCTGCAGTGGTTCTTCTGGAAGGCTTTTCCATCTCCGAACAGGAACTCTGGAGCTCTGTCCAGGGCTCTGTCTATTGTGTTCTTTGTCCCCTCCATGACCAAGGCTTTCTGCCTTGATTGATCAGTTGGGCCAGCCAATTCTAGGAAGAGTGTCGGTAGCTCCAAGCTTCTTCCATTCAAGAATGATGGTCAGTGAGTTCTTGGGGACCTTCAATGTTGCAGAATTTCTTTTGGTATGTTTCCGCCGATCTGTCTCTGGATACAGCCCCGTCTCTGGATATAGCCCAATCTCTGATCTCATGGCTTGCACTGTCAGCAGTGGAACCTTTTTTTACGAGACAGATGTGTATGCCTTTCCAAATTATGTCCAAACTATTGAATTTTCCACAGGTGGTCTCCAATTAAGTTTTGTTCAGGTTTGATCAATGGAAACATGCACCTGTGCCCAATTTTGACTTCCACACAAAGGGTCTGAATATCTATGTGAAAGTAATATATCTGTTTTTCTTTTTAAATATGCACACATGTCTAAAAAACTGTTTTTGCTTTGCCATTATGGAGTATTGTATGTAGATTGATGAGGGGAAAACTGTTATCCATGTAAAATAAGTGAGTAAATTATCAAAATGGGATAAGTAAAAGGGTCTGAATACTTTCACTGGTCTTTCCTACTTACAGCTCTCTGTCTCTTAATCCCTAGTTAATGGGTTACCACTCACCGTCTCATCATGTACTTTTCACTTATCACCAATGCCTCATCAACTTCTCAGTAGGGAAAACACTTTGAAATAGAAGCATCCACTATTCACCACTTTCTGGTGTCTAATTTTTGTATTCCCCTCACCACATCTGGTCCTCCACCAGCCATCATAGGTGGCCGTTTTACTGGGCGGTGTAATCTATCATACCAGACATGCCTCTTTGTCCAACACAGTCTGTCTGTGTCTGTAGTTGGTTGGAGAGTTGCTGTGTGAGGGCCAGGCGCTGAGCGTGTGTGTGTCGGGAGTGAGCGGTCACGGGGGGCAGTGGTTGGCACGCATCAGACAGGCTGTGACCGAGGGACTGGTGCCGGATGTCCACCTGGTGCCAGTGGGCATCTCCTACGACTGCGTCCCCAACACCGAAACTCAGGTACAGTACAGAACAGTTGACCCACTCTGAGAACGTTCATTTGTTAAGGTGTGTAATTCCTGAAGCCCCCTCCAGTGTTGTGTCTTGACGTTGGATTTGGTCATGTGTTTCTAGAGTGGGCGGGATAATAATGTTCCCTATAACTTAATGTCCATTAAACATGTGACTCAGAAAACAAGCACATTTCATCATATTGTTCATTAAAAGAGACCGCTCAAAATTGTTATTGCCGTTCTGGTGGGAGAGCTCATTATGATATAATCACCATGACTCATTCATCTGCACGTATTCTACATTTATTTTATTTTCCATCTCACTATCACTCTCTCACATGCATGATCCTTAAGCTTAAAGGCACGAGGTGTGTAGTGTACAGCCACTATACAAAGGCCATGTGCATTTAAATGTCCAACGCAGTGCCAAGTGCCTGAGTACAGCCCATAGCTGTGGCGTTTTTGCTTAATCACTACAGGCTTCCCACTCACATCAAGTCCCCATTCTATTCCCCGATTCCAACAGTTCACCCATGTGGTTTCTTGTATAGGACTTCTCACGCTGCATTGTTCTTAGCCTCTGGCTGTATTTAGAAAAACCTGGGCTAACGGACAAATACGACAATTTAAGTTTCTTTATCTGACAAGCTACCCATGTTCTGTTCTCTCTGGCATGCAAATGATTTTGAATGTACATTACTGACACGCGATCAGTGTTAGTTTCCCAGGGTTGAATTAACCACTTTTTGACTTTGCATGATCAAGGTGCCCATTCTGTCGACATTGCATTGGTAACTTTGTTAGAACTATTCAAAGACAAACGCATCAATATGAAAATATAAACGAGGTCGGAGAATGTGGCTTGTTTCATGTTTTGTCTTTTGACATATTTCATATATTAACTGGGTAGCTACTTTGCTCAGATTAAGATAACACGTGAAAATGTCCCTGAGTTAAAGGACCAAAACAGCTACGGTGTAGCTCTCGGTAATGGCATGAGTAAAAGTGAAATTGCAGCTTTTTTTATTGTACAGCATTCTATGCTGTTGTTCTTGACCCTGTTTCACACTAGTCTCTAGACTGGGTGATACTGAAGGTGAGTTTCTAGTCTCTAGACTGGCTGATACTGAAGGTGAGTTTCTAGTCTCTAGACTGGCTGATACTGAAGGTGTGTTTCTAGTCTCTACACTGGCTGATACTGAAGGTGTGTTTCTAGTCTCTAGACTGGCTGATACTGAAGGTGTGTTTCTAGTCTCTACACTGGCTGATACTGAAGGTTTGTTTCTAGTTTCTAGACTGGCTGATACTGAAGGTGAGTTTCTAGTCTCTAGACTGGCTGATACTGAAGGTGTGTTTCTAGTCTCTACACTGGCTGATACTGAAGGTGTGTTTCTAGTCTCTACACTGGCTGATACTGAAGGTTTGTTTCTAGTCTCTACACTGGCTGATACTGAAGGTGTGTTTCTAGTCTCTAGACTGGCTGATACTGAAGGTGTGTTCATCTGCTCCAGGTTGGCCTGCTGTCTGCTCTCAGGTTTGTGTTCACATTGCTGTGCAGTAGAAGAGCAAGAGGCTGTGTGAGGATCCACATGGCCCAGCCGTTCTCTCTAAAGGTATGTTCAGCCTTGTTTGGACCAGGCAAGTACTGACTGGCATGTTGTTGCTGTTCTTGTTCCTTCCTGGAAGACCGTGGGGCTTAGCTTTAAAACAAACGCTGTCCAAAAAATGGGATTTACAAACACAGAAGCTTAGTCTGAAGTTTTTTCTGTACGTGCATGCGTGTATGTGTGTGTGAATTCTCTCTCTGCACTGTGTGTAGGAGATGTGCAACACGGGGCGGTGTCGTGTGGATGGAAGTCGCCCCCTGCTGGAGCTCCTGCTCCCCACCATCCTACACAACAGGTTTGTTTCTTTGCATTAAACATTCTTTTCGTTTGCATACAGACAAACTTTTCCTAGTCACTCAGAAGCCATTTCACATCACTGTCATGAAAGAGTAGGCAGATTGCATAACATTTATAATCCCAGTTTTGCAGAAAGAGAAGATTCAAGAATAAATCACATCTCATCTCAATCTCTATTGTCCCTCTCAAACTTAAAGGGGGATGTAGAGGGAGGAGGTGAGATGAAGATAAGGACTAGGAGAAGGAATTGGCAGAAAGCACTAAGATGTCTGCTCTGTTGAGTCAGGCATTAGAGACCTTATTGTCTCTATTGTTCAGAGCTTACAGAAACACACAGCAGTGAACAGGAGAGATGGTCAGCTTAGCTGGGCCCTGGTGGGATGCGTGCGTGCGTACACACACACACACACACTTTTGATCTTACTCAGTCTACTGTCTCTGGTTTATGTTTCCTGTGGTCGGTCTGGCATCACTCATTTAGATCAGTTTCTGCTTTGAATGACCTGATTTAGTGAACGGTCTTATGGCGTGTGTGCGCGCCCCCATTCTCTCCCTCCAGGTCTGATAGGCTATTTGGCCAGAGAATGATGTCATGGGTCCTGCCTCCAAATTATGTGCCTGAGCTCAGCCAATCAGAGAGAGACCTCAGCATTGCACTCACATTGCACCTCAGCTACTGTGAGTATTACAAACATCTCCTGTAAGTGACTTATCAGAGCTTAAACCACGCCCTAAGCCATAGACTCCTCCTGATTCTCTGTTATACATTATGGAGAATCACATTAGCCATACACCCCCACCCCAACCACCTCTTTGACTTGTTATGTCATCTACGTCGTGTTGTTCCTCTTTCTAGCCACTAGGTCCTGCATGGCAGTGATGTCCACTAGCCTTGTCTCCTGTCTTCTACTGCACAAGCACCGCAAGGTACCAACGGTGTGCTGGTTTGCATGTCCAAATTATGGTTATAAACATTTTGGAGATGTGGGTTAGTAATTATGTGATGCCTTACAAACATGTCAACCCAATCAAAGGCCTCGCTTCAGCAGAGGTCAAAATGGTGCTCATAGATGGTCTCAATTGTAACATTGCATTATACCATACCCCATCCTCTACCGCTATCTCTTAGAGGAATTTTGGCAACTCCAGTTCAGGCAACTATGACAAAACTATGCAAATAAAATTAGATGGACACCCTAACTCATTGAACCACTTTGTGGATCCATCAACCACTTTTCAAATGTGTCGGTACAACAGTGTTTGGAGCAGAAATGACAATTTCTGAGCCATCAAATATTTCAAGAATCCTAAAGAATCTCAGTATACTGTTATGCAATTAAGGAGCACTACTGAAATCAGAGGAGAAATTACTATTATCATTGATTTTTGCACTTTCAGTTTCAATATATCACCGACTCAGCCGCACTTGTTGAACTTATCTGTTACCATAGCCTGAATGTAGACTTGCCAAATGGTTCCCTTTGTCAGTACTGGGTTTATAAACAGAGAAGTTCTAAAAGCTTCATTTATAACATTTTCTGAATAGAGCACACTTCTCTAACAGCAGAATAAACATGTTCTACCCTGTTTCTTACACTATTTTCACCCATTTTCTGCATTGTTGAAACCAAGCATATTGAATAACTCTCAAAATTGTTTCCAGTCCAGTCTGATAACACAGGCTAACAACACTAATCACACCTTCAACAAGCTTGTGGGGGGAGGTTTCTTGAAATTTAACATCCACTAGAAATTTGATGACGCCTGTGCGAGACCATCAATAGGGGTTGGTTTTCTGATGTCTATGCATTGTCACTGTTAGTGTGTGACCCTCCTCACAACAAGTCAGAGCACTGTTCTTTCATTTGATTGGTGTTAAGGTGTGTTCAGCCCCTCCCTTCCCTCTCCCTCCAGGGGGTGTGTCTGTCTGTGTTGTGTCGTGATGTGGCCTGGCTGCTGGAGGAGGTCTTGTTCAGGAACAGAGACGTGGGCTTTGGGGGGAGTCTGGTTGGGGTGGTCTACCACTCCCTCAGTCTCCTCACCCCTCACCTCACCATCGCTGCCCATCCCAAAGACAGGTGTGTGGATGACGGTGCGAATGAACAAAGCAATTTCTCTGCTTGACCTCCAGAGTAGCACAGGGGTGAGGCAGGATGAACCTAGTTCGTTCGGCGAGTGTTTCCACCAACACACAAACTCTGTTAACTTCCTGGTTGAGTGAGCTGTGTAGAAGAAGAACAGCTTGGCAGGATATTTGTCAAAAGATGTTTGTTCTGAGTTTTGATTATCTCTAGCAGGTTGGGAGTTACTGCGATATGACACGGTTATATTTTTGGTTGATATTCCTGTTAACCAAAGAATCTGGTTCAGACTGTAATTGGAAATATTTTTTTTTTGGATGAAATCACATCAAATGAATAAAACAATGTCTCTGCTCCCAGGTCGGATCCTCTCATCGCTCCCCATCCCTCTCTCTCTGCCACTCTGTCTCTTTCCTGCCACGCCCAGATTATCACACACACCTTTATCCAGGAGGCCGTCGGAGGTGTGTGCCTACCAGTTTGCTAGTTAGCATTGAAGATTTATTATAATTAAACATTGGCCCTTCGTTTGCTTATAATAACGCTGTGTGTGTCCAGCATGTGTGGTTTCGGCCATGCTCTATGATGTAGCATCCTGTGGCGGTGATGATTGGGTTAATGGTGAACAGTTCCGAGGAGAGATTGAGTTTGATGTGGCGCTGTGTCAGGACAAACTGACTGAGAGAGCCCTACAACTCACACACCTACTGCCCCCGGAGTATATACCAGTGAGTATTACACACACCAACTGCCCCTGGGGTATAAACCAGTGAGAAATACACACACCAACTGCCCCCGGGGTATAAACCAGTGAGAAATACACACACCAACTGCCCCTGGGCTATAAACCAGTGAGTAATACATACCTACTGCCCCCGGAGTATATACCAGTGAGTAATACACACACCTACTGCCCCCGCAGTATAAACCAGTGAGAAATACACACACCAATTGACCCCGGGGTATAAACCAGTGAGAAATACACACACCAATTGACCCCGGGGTATAAACCAGTGAGAAATACACACACCAATTGACCCCGGGGTATAAACCAGTGAGAAATACACACACCAACTGACCCCGGGGTATAAACCAGTGAGAAATACACACACCAACTGCCCCTGGGGTATAAACCAGTGAGAAATACACATACCTACTGCCCCCGGGGTATAAACCAGTGAGAAATACACATACCTACTGCCCCCGGGGTATATACCAGTGAGAAATAAACACACCTACCACCCATGGAAATACTGTAATAGTCACTGCACACTTAGCCAGCCAGTCCAGCGCATCATATTCAATAGATGGTAAATGGAGCAGCACAGCCATTCATCTAGCCCGGTTCTATCTTAGCCAGTCAGCCAGCCAGATTGTGTATGGAGCGTATGCTCTCTAACTCTTCATCCTCAAAGGCTTTTAATCAAAGACATAAATACTAAGCAATTCTCCTCCCTTACTTCATTATCCCTCTATCTCCTTTCCCTCCTCTTTTCTCATTGTATCTGTTTTACTTTCCATCTGACATCACATTCATTTTCTCTGTTTCTATCTCTGTCTGAACCAGCCTTGTGGTGCACTAACTTCCTTTTCTCATTGTCTATTACCTTGTAAATATCTGATCCGTTGGAGATGTGAATTGGATATTGACGACAGATCTATATAAGATGTGGATGGGATATTGGCATCTGACCTGTTGAAGAAGTGAATGGGATATTGATGTCTTGTTGTCCACCAATTAAAAATGCACAGATATTGCTGCTAAGCTATCTAATTTATTCTCTTCCTCTCATTTTATATCAATTTAAAGGGATAAATTGGCATAGGAAATATTTTGCATTGCCAAAGCAAAGGTATAATAAATAACAAAAGTAATTAAAACATATGTTTCAAAATGAAATAGGCATTTTGAATGTGATAACATATGTCCAGTTTTGTTAAGTGTGTTCTCTCCCTGTCTTCAGCCGTGTCAGTCATCTCATGATTTTGCTCTGGATGCAGTCGACACACTGGTGCGCTGTGGCATCCTAGTGATGGAGGAGGTGAGAACTCAAAACTGACAACACACGTTCACCAGTGCTACCCAGTCATCAAAGTACTCCCCTTTATATCCATGTGCAGGTTCCCAGGGACACGCCAATCTGTGATTTCTGGAAGAAGCAGGGTACTCTGACATGGAGTGCTACAGACGACCTCGACCAGTCTGACTCTGAGTGTGAAGGAGGAGATGCACGCTGCTACAAGGCACACACCGCTACCAGGCAACTAAACTCACTGACTGAAACGATAGCATCTAGAATAATGAAATCTCTCTCACTGTAGTTGAGCCAGCCTAGCCAGTGTCCAGAGCTGCTGTTCTTCCTGTGCAGTCTAATGGCTGGCTACCTGAGGGCTCTTTGTTGGGCTACAGATGGACTAGACCTCCTACAAACCTCCCTACCAGGTGTGTGCATGTGTGTTCCTGTTTTGCTGCCTTATATTAGATTGATTGCTTAAGCAATATGGATATATGAGACTTCTCTAAGTAGCATGTCGACCCCTACAGAGGCAGTGTGTCTGGCCCAGATTCACTCCCATCTGTGTGACAGTGCCCAGAGGGACAGGGGGCACTATGGTAAGATTAGAAATACACAATGACATGCTAATACTTGAAACATTTAGCTGCTGAAAAACTCCTCAACAACTGACTTGACTGGAGGTTACACACATGACTCATACTCACATGTACTCCATTTCTACTAACAGTCACTAGCATGTGTTAAGTCCTTTCTGTTTATTAGTCAGTGTGTGTCTTACAGAGAGCTGCTCAGAGGAGGTGGCACGTATGACAGTCAGGACGCTGACAGACCTGGGGGTAAGTAGCAGTCGCCAGCCTGGGTGAGATTAACATTTAACAGTGACTCACTGTGTGCGTGTGCGTCCGTCCGTCTGTCCTCAGGTGTTGGTAGAAGAGCAGCAGAGAGGATGTGTATACTTGGGAGTCAGCCAACTCTTTCAACAGACAGACAGCAAACAGAAACTACGCAGTTTTGTCTCTCAATTCCTCTACGATTAACACGAACCATGAGACAAAGACCAGGTTGTTACACTACTAATAACACACTACAGGACAAAGACTAGGCTGTAAAACTACTTAACACACTACAGGACAAAGACCAGGCTGTATTACTACTAACACTGCAAGACAGACCAGGCTATAAAACTACTAACACACAAGACAAAGACCAAGCTCTAAAAGACAAGTCAGTTCTGAATTTTCCTTTTTGCTAGCTATGTACACTGTTTATGTTGAGTAATGACTTTGCCAATAAGTGTTCTAATTATTGGAGATGAGAAATGAAAACAAGTTAAGTTATACTTTCTAATATGCATTACAGTATTATGGAGATTGTCTTGCAAGTATTTCTTCTTTTCAATTCAACATTAAACATGTTTGTTTCCTCTCAATAATCTGATGCACCCCAGTTCATAAGGAAAAATAATTGGTCATAAAACAAACTTGCAGGCATCCATTAATTTCAGTGGTATCCTTGTGTTCATATAAATACCACTGCTTTCTGGACAAGCGGTCAGTTTACATTACAAACCGGTTAGTCCTCTGTCATGCCATTGCCACCTTGTGGTGGTTTGAAAACTCCAAAGAATTTTAAATGTGGGAGTCAGTGAGCAGTTAGATGGGGTGTTTTTTTTCTGGTTCTTGAATTCTCAATAGCCTTTAGTTCTGTTTCTCCGACTGCATTTAGATTGAGTATTTATCTCTGACACGGTGCTCGACACAGTAAGCGTGTGAGAGACTATCCACGCATTACATGGTAACTGACAGACATTTCTAATTCTTAATTTGTATCTGCTTCAGTAAAGCATCAAGCTGCAGAGATCCCAAACATGCAATATGTTCACAATCATGCAGATGTCTGATTGAATCATGCAAACCAATCCACCATCTGCATACAGATAAGACAAGTTACCCAGAACAGCTGAGTGGGAAATTAGGTCTGCCTCTACTGTGTATTGAGCTGTTTGGCCTTTCTCTTGGTCCCATGGTATAATGTCAATGGAAGTGGGTGCTCTACATCCACACACTTGACAGACACCTGTCTGCACCTCCTGATATCAATACACGGATGTGTACAAAAAAAAGACCAGTTATGAGCCGTAATAACTTCCATGCGTTGTTATCAGATTTATGTAATCTAAAATCTGGATTCAACTAATTGTGGAGGGGGGAGTAGTACCCTCCTCCCTGTCTGTTCGTGTTCCTGGTCAATTACCCACTGAGAATTTTTAGTGCATGGTTTTTACAATCAATAGTATAAAATGTTTGAGCACTGGCCAATGGGGGGAACATGGTATTATAAGAACTCAGCCAGTGTTAACGGAGGCAGCTTCTGTGAAGGCTAATCCAATATTTAGTCATTTTAGTTGTGCAAGTGGTAGTGGGGCATCAGAACAGTAGACAGGTTTGTAATTTTATATTTTTAATAATCACACTGATAAAGACATTCCACAAAATATAGGCAACTTGTATTGTGGGGACAATTTTACAAAAAAGCTTAATTTAACATATTTGACTGTGACAGAACTTAATCTGATTTGTCAGCTTTTGCTAATATTTGGGAAAGATTAAACTGCCTGTGTAAACCGTTTTTTTAATTCAAATTAAACCTGATGACACCCAATTTAAAGTGGAGTAGAATAATGGCACTTCTGTCCAAGGAGGGTTGAATTAATCAAATATGGTGATTGGTTGATTGAAGAGCTGACCAATGGGCAGGCTGCTTCGGGGTTCAACAGTTAGACAACATTGTTGCGTATGACCCCCACCTGGTCTATCTGACACTCCACCACATCTCCTTTCTGAAACCCAAACACACAGGAACACTATATTACACCTTTCATTTCACCACAGGCAAAGCTTGAGACATTTGTGACCTACTGGTGCTTGTCTATATGGACTGGTACCAATCAACAATGCGTGCATACTTAACATTACAGTATTAATGTTAGATAATTTCACAATGCCTGGAAAGGTGTTCTAATATATCATCTCTTGTAGCCCAATCATTAATTAGCAGACAGTCAGTGATCAACACAATGATTGGTTAACGCAATAAAGCATCTGCAATGTAATGTCTTCACACAAGTTAGATGCAGACCTTGAGGAAGACTGGTGGGTTTCTGAACACACCCACACCTGGAGGAGTCCCTGTTAGAAACACGTCACCTGGAGACAATGTCATGAACCTAACATAGGCGCAAACCAAAACATTTTAATCATCATAGAGCAACCACAACTTTGTTTTCACCAATATTATTTAGTCATGATGATACCTCAGCTGAGTCATGCCACCTGAAAAAACACAAAAATCTATTGATTTCCGTAATAATTTCTGTATTCTGTTCAGAAAGCATTTGTTTCAAATACAATTAAAAAACAATAGTACCCAACATCCAAACAACTACTTGCTACAATTTCTGACATGATGAATCCAAAATAAATGGTCAAATGCCACACTAAGGGGCAAATAGTTTCCAGTGACAAATTATGCAATTACATTTTATTTAGTTCTTGGAAACCCCACAGATTAGCATAGAATGGTGAATGTGCCATCACCCAATTGTATAGCTATGATAAGAACTGTATTGGAATTGAATATGTTGTGGAAGACGCATCAAAGTTAACCAGCAAAGTAATAATTATTGGCCAAAGAGAAGACAGATCAAAAGGTGAGTATGAGCCATGAGTTCAGAATTTCAGATTTAATTTCCTTGTATCCACATCAAGATGTGTTAAACAACTCAGGACCTACCACCCTTTTTTTGAATCCACCCATTTTTCAAGTGAGCAAAACCATTGGAACATATGACTGACAGATGTGTTGCCCAAGGGTTGCCTTTTAGGTTGATTGTTCAAACATGAAATAGCTCTGCATGACTAGTCTCAAGTTTAAATCTATAAAGACTGCATTTCTTGTTAAAGAGGATAAACCAACATAAAGACCAGAGAGCTGTCTATGGTAGAAAAGCAAGCCATTGTCAAGCTGAGAAAAGAAGGAAAATCGACTAGAGCCATTGTGCACAGCAAGCACATCAATTTGGAATGTTCTGAAAAAGAAAGAAACTACTGTGTACTGAGCAACAGACATCGAACAGGTCAGCCAAGGAAAACAACAGTAGCTGATGACAGAAATATCATGAGAGCTGTGAAGAAACCACCCAAAACATTAGTAAGTGACATCACCAACGACTTCCACAGTGCAGGGGTGAAGGTATCACAATCCACTGTTCGAAGAAGACTCAGAGAGCACAAATATAGAGGCCACACCAAAAGATGCAAACCACTAATGAGCAGTAAGAAAGAATTGGAAGGCCAGATTGAAATTTGCAAAGTACAGAGATGAGTTGCAAAAGTTCTGGAATACAATCTTATGGACTGATGAGACCAAGATTAATCTTTACCAAAGTGATGGAAAGTTTGGAGAAAGGAACTGATGATCCGAAGCGTAGAAGCTCATCTGTGAATCATGTTGGAGGTAATGTCATGGCTTGGGTGTGCATGGCTGCTCCTGGAACAGGCTCATTAATATTTATTCAGAAGTGTACAGAAACATTTTGCCTGCCAATTTACAGAGAAATGCATTGAAACTAATCGGGAGGAAGTTCATCATGCAGCAGAACAATGACCGAAAGCACACTGCCAACAAAACAAAGGATTTCATCAGGGGGAAAAAGTGGAAGGTTTTAGACTGGCCAAGTCAATCACCTGACCTTAACCCAATAGAACATTCATTTCATGAGACTGAAGGGAGAAACACCCCAAAACAAACAAGAACTGAAATAAGCTGCGGTAAAAGCCTGGAATAGCATCACAAATGAAAAATGCAACAGTTTGGTGATGTCGATGGGTCGCAGGCTTGAGGCAGTTATTGCAAACAAGGCTTATTCCTCCAAATATTAAATGTTATTTACTTCAGGATTATTTGTTCCTTTACTTTTGCTCACCTAAAAATGCTGTGGTCTAATACAAAACGGTGATATGTCCTAAGTTGTTTAGCACTTCTAGATGTGAATACCAGGAAATGAAAGCTGAAATTCAGAACTCTTGTCTCATACTCATCTTTTGATCTTAAACCCAAATGCCTTCAGTGACCAACAAAAACAGGAATTTGGAGCAAGGAATTTGCCTTGCCGTTACAATACTGTTTTTACTAAGATAAATGAACTGCTGTATAACCCATCCGTTTGTCAGTTTTAACATAGCCACTGAGAATCAACATCACAATCACAGTTAGCTGCATCATTGGGAGACCAGGGTAGGAATCCAGTTCTTGTACTGGCGCAGGGGTCATTGCAATCATTACTAAATCATTCAATTGGATCGCGTTGCTTGGTTAAGCTCCAGCATCACCTTGCGTCATCCTCTGAGTTCAATCAAGATAAAAGTCTGGAAAGTGCTTTCTTTCCACCGCTTAAGGATTCTGGTTGTGTTATCCTGCATTAGCAAGCAGCAATATGTATTGGGGACTCTTGGTGAAATTGCAAGGAATTACCTTTTACATTAACTGTTTAGTGGCCTTATGGAATTATGAACTGTGTAAGACTGTGAACATTGATTGTGTGTTTGTGAATCACTCACTGTGAAACCCAGGCCACCACTTGTTCAGTTTTAAAGATAAGCTGGTTTGTGTTGCTGTTTTGGACTGCTACTCCATTCACCAGACAGCGGATACCCAGGTTATGGGGGTCTGAATAAACAATAAATAGATGCGATTAAGCACATTATAAATATTTTTCTAATTATTCTCATTCCCTCTCACCCTTCACAGCAGAGGTGGTCACTAAAGCGGGGCCAAGAGGGCAAAAGCTGTCAAATGTTTTTCCCAGAAGCCATTGATTCCCATTGCGTTTCAACTGCCAATCACGTGCACTGACATCATTGGCCACCGTGAAACCTGCCACGTACGACATAGCATCCTCTTCCTGTGAGAGAGAGCGGAAGGGGGTGTTTGGGTAGATGTTTATACAAATTCATTGTCGCATGCTGGCTAAGGGACATGAAACCCTTGTCTGTTAAGTAGTGTTCCCTCACCTTAATATGCTTCCCTTTTCGTCCAATCACAAAGGCTAGCTCTACCTCCCAGTCTACTTCCTCCAATCAGAGAAGCAGAAAATATTATTAATTTACTGAGTTATTCAACCGATGATGACTCTGTGCCATTCAGCTAACGCAGGCACATCTCTAATGATCATGCAAATCAACTGTACTCATGTTGGTTTAACAGGCACCAAGACTGCCCTCACCTGGCTCTCATTAGGTAGTGTGATGTCATCAAAGGGCCCAGTGATAGCACTGGGGAACTTGCTGAAGATAATTGGTTCTTCAGGGATAGGGGCATTCTGCTCCAGGCAGTGGTCCCGATAGTTCATTCCCACACATACCACCTTTTCTGGAGCCAGGACTGGGGAGAGCAGCCTCATCTCAGCACTGGGGACCACACACTGAGCAGGACTAGCCTCAAGCGCCCTGAGGAATATATGGACAGGTACCAACTAACTGTCTGTACAGTGGTTCTCAAAAGGTATTCACCCCCTTGGAACGCTACATTTTTTTGTGATATAACATAAAAATCTAAATAGATTGAATTATAAGTTTTGCCACAGATCAAGACAAAAAAGAACTATTTCAAAGTGAAAAATACAATCTACAAATTATTTTAAATGAATTGCAAATAAAACTGAACACAATCAGTGGTAAACGTTTTCCTAAAGTAAAATTAGATTTCATGTTGTAACACAAAAGGTCCAGTGGGGGTGAATACTTTTGAGAGACATTGTATGTTTTTGTTACCTCTGTGCACACTGCATGCCCCTTGGTCCCATCTCCAGTAGCTCTTTCATTGTTGTTGGCATTGAAGGGTCAAAGGCCTTAAGGTCTACGACCCCTAGCCCTTCACCCTGCTCGACGCCAACCCTGATCCTTCCATCTCCTTGGTGGCAGAACTGCACCAATCGCATCGCAGCAACAGAATGAAGTTGCTTTCCTGAGACAGCAGACAGTCTATAAGAGAAGCTCCTCAAGACAAGAGACAAGGAGCGAAGACAAAGTCTCATCTACTGAGAACAGAAAGAAGGGACTTTACTGAGAGATGAAGAGAAATGAAAAGTAAGAATAGTTCAAAGTATAAAAGTGGAAAAGGTATGGATATAACAGGCAAATTACTATTACTGATCACAGTGAATTCTGCTACATTTTCAATTAGCTTTTCTATTCTATCATGAGAATCTGACCAGGAAATCAAATTACTTTCAATATGATCTGTGAAATACAACATTCCTTGCACTGGCCCTGTTGCCTTTGTACTACATGGTATACATACTGATTGTAGCCTATTTCCGGGTTGGCACGTTAAACAGTGTCCCGCCTTCAAAGAATAACTGACAGGGCGGTAGAACATGATAATTAAAATACTATCGCATGACATTTTCATTAAGTTAGGAAAACCGCATTAGAGCGTGGAAATTCAATTGCAAAGGATGGCGATGTTTCTCACTTCACATTTGAATAAACATTTGAATTATGTTCATCACAAAGCGGGGCATGACTTCGAAAACGAAAGGCCAAATTGCATTTCATTAACATTTTAATATTGACAGCGAATGTGCATATCCGTACAGGAAAATTCAATGAAATAATACAGGCAAAAGTGGAAAAACATTTGAATTAAGTTAACTATATGCCTCCATAGAATGGGGGTTAATAAACTGTTAAGAGTTTCAAGCAACTTAATAGGATGGGCTGAAAATGTAAATATTAGTTTATACAGTTAATTCCACTCTCATGTCTAAGTGACCAACATGGCCAAAGCCAATGAATTACAAACATATATCTTATAAAACCCAACTGTTGCATATAACTCAGTTAAAATGCTCATTATATTGTTAGTGCTAACCTCTTCATCCAGAGCATCTGCAGAAACTACAAAATGCCACAGTATTCCGATAAAACCGTATTACCTGATTAGCAGTGATCACAAACTGTAAATGTAAAACAGTCAACAACAATATATGCTGCACATAACGTAGTCAATGAACAGTAGCTAATTTGACTGACATCTTATTTTTAGCCAAAAAGTCCTTGAAATTCCCTCGTTATTGGACTTTTGACCAAAGACTCACCTTTTTCTTGTCGACTGAACAGACAACATGCATGCACATAAGAGAACTTCCTGGTTTGATATTTGTAGTTTAGTTTATAGTATGTATATACTCAGTGCTTACAGCTATACATAATCTAAAGAGTAGACACGTCTCTAGTATGTACACCGTATGTATAGCTTTCAATTAATACAATATTCGATGTTTTCATAGATTATTTGCTCATACATACTGGTAAGTAACGAGTATGATAAAACGACAACTCCCGAGATTACGTTGAAAGGATATGTGTAAATCACATGATCAACGAGCGAAGCAGGATTCTAGTGATACGAAGTTCGACTCTAATGACTGGAATCTTTTGGAATCGTTTAGTAATGTCAAATACTTATTCGAGTCATTACGTTCATTTGTTATTAAATTTAAACAATAGTAGCTGAAACTACGGGTACGAGACGCCGGCCACTGCCACCGTTAAGTACGCACGTTTGATATCCCCCCAACAACCCGCTCAGAATTAAAATATTGATTCGAGTGTACAGATCCGCTGTCAGCCGTTTGAATGACTGATTGCGAGGAAGACTGACTTAAAAGAATCGTTGCTCTTGAGTCACTAAAAGGAATCGTTCGCAAAATGAACATCTACTCACATTGTGTGTCAGCTGACTGCTTGCAGTTTCTTTCTATCAAAACGTCCGAAGGCAAGCAATGTGTACCCGGTAAGCCTTTGGTTCATATATTTTGATGTTAACCGTGTAGTTTCTATGCTATGTTTTAGTCATAATAAGTAGTTTATTAAAACAATGTATTTAAGATATATTATCGTTATCGAGTATTAGTCGCGTTTTTGTATTATTGAGTGACTTAGCAATGTAACTTCTTGAGACGTGGGTTTGCTCAACGACATTCGAAGTGGACTGTCCAATATATTGGATTTGAAGAACGACTGATTGGCCAGATCGTTACAGTTTGCATCCAAGTCGCTGTGAAATAGTTTCTCCAGGGCAGTATGTCCAAAAATATTTTTGAACACTTTGCATGTGCTTCCCTGAACCAAATTCCCCAGCACGTTTATTTACTGAACCACTATGTTTTAGGACTTTTAGAACTTGTGTTATGTACTATATACTGTAGATTACTTTTGAATCCGGCTATGGTGGTCTGCAACGTAGTTAGCTAGATTACAACACAATCTCAAAATGTATGCCCTATTTTATTTTCTATTTGTTCTTATGGTAATTGTCTGGACAGGTGGATGCATGAGGGCTGCTATAGAATTGATTGCTCTTTGACTATAAGATATCCATGGAGACCAAACAGTCTAAGTGTGTATCAAGAGGCCAAAGGTTTCTCAGAAGACAGACTTTGAACCAATCTTACTGATATAACTAGCGCTGTGTAGAGAACACTGATCACAGCCAAGGTCTGTTTTTGTTATCATAGCTTACGCCTTGTCACTTATTAGGCAATACAACAAAGGAGTAGGAAAGAGCTTCATGTTATTTTTGCACCTGGGTATGAAGTTTGACCTTCAAGCCAAAAAATGTAGCCTATATTTAAGCAATAAGGCACAAGTGGGTGTGTATGGCACATACATCACAGCTAAGAATCTATCCTTAACCATGACACATTGCAGAGTGCCTGAACACAGTGCTTAGCTGTGGTATATTGGAAATATTCCACAAACCCACACGATGCCTTATTGCTGTTATGAACTGTTTACCAACACAATTAGAGCAGTAGAATTCAACGTGATGTTATTCTGTGGTATACGGTCCCATATACCACGGCTGTCAGACAGTCAGCATTCAGAATGTGAACCACCCTGTTTATAATGAGCCATAATAAATGAGATTTCTCTCTAGTGTCCAGCCCATTGAGTGGACCACTGACTGTAAGAACCAAAAGTGAGTATTACCTTGTTTGTCTATGACTCTCTAAAACCATTTACACATGCAGCCCTATTCTGATGTTACTGACAATAATTTTGATCAGTTACAATATGTTGGGACAAATGTTAGATTTACTCTGCCTTTGTAAATTATGCATGTGTGTGCACGTCCTGATCTGACCTTTTGCTGATTTCCATGCGGACAAAATCACTTCCCAATTTAGTTTATAATGTTACACTCCTCAAAAGTTGATGGAAGGACCATTTTAACTGCATGTTTTCTCTGTTCCAGTTACGATGGCATAGTCTTGGTGACCCAGAGTTATGACACTCTTCCTAAGGAGCTGGATTGTTTGAAAGCACCACTACAGGACTACAGCTCTGTAAGTCACACACACACACACAAACATAAATATGCCTTTACTTTCTCTTCACCCTTCTAATTTTACCCCTTCTCCTCCCCTTTCATCTTTCTACTTTCCTCTAGGTGGACTGTGGCCTGAAAGATGAGGTGGTGGTGTTGAAGGTTCCAGGGTTGCCTGGTAACCGCTTGGTTTTTGCATCTACCGGGCCAGTTAACAGGGACTACGATGATGTCAGACGCTTCAGTGATGCAGCGGTTAATGGCATCAAGAGGTCAGTGTCAACACCACGTGTGTACTCACCAAACTGCATCAAGGGCACTGTACAATAATATCCCTGTCCTATATGTTTTTCCCATTAATCTGTGGTTTGCTTTAGGGCCATGAAAGCAGGCATGCAGCGACCCCTTTTGATCTGCCCACGCCATAGCGACTATGACAGGAGCACATTGGTAGCAGCCCTAGGAGCTCTGCACGCTCTTTACATGGTGAGAAGGGAGAACTCTCCTATGAAATAAGCTATTGTGTTGTATTATATACTTGGATACTCATGAATGTCCCTGTTTTATTGTGCACTTCTATGTCCATACGAACCTCCAAATACAAATGTCTCTCTATCCCCCTCTCAGCCTTTGGAGGTGAGGGAGGCATTTGTAAAGAATAGCCAGCATAAGGTGTGCGTTTTGGGGCTGTGGGTGGACCAGGATGCCAGTGGCAAGGAGTTGGTGAATCTGGCCACTGCTTTGGAGAGTGGACGGTGAGGCGCACCCACACAGACATTTATATCTGTAACAAATAGAGCTCTCCTAAAGGAGAACTCTATTTGTGTGTGTGTGTGTGTGTGTGATATCTCCCCATCACCTTGGCCACTCTACCTCTCTCTAGCCTGGCTTGCCGTGATATAGGAGGGTCCGATCCTGAGCGGATGGCTGCTCCTCGGGTAGCAGAGTACGTCCAAGAGCTCTTTGAGGACAGCCCAGTGAAGGTGAGGGAGAGGCTTTTCGCATAAAAAAATCTAAGGTTTTCTTATTCCTAGCTCTTCATTAAAGGATCTATTGGATTTTCACATCAGCTTGTCAACTCACTTTCTTCAGTCTTTTTGGAGAAGACATATTTTCTTCTTTTGGAATATAGAAATCTTTGATTGCAGCAGCATATCTGCTTTCTACATGTTAATATTTCAAACCGTCTGTCTTTCTAAGGTGGAAGTGGTAAGTGATCTGAAGGTCCTGGAGAAGGAGTATCCCTGCCTGGCTGCTGTGAACCGATGTGCCAGTGGTGTGTGTACAGTAAAACCTAAAGTTAAATGTGTGTGTCAGGGATGCCGTCAGGACAATAGTCCTCAATGATTTTCGGTCAGCTCAATGATTTGGGGTAAGGCATGTGTTAAAATCACAAGTTATTTTCCACTATTGTAATCAGTGTACAGTAATTACCAAGTGGATTCAACTAGATGCGAGTCAGCACAATCATGCTGCTATAGAGACAGGCATGGGAGAAAAATTCTCTATTGAGAACAATAAAAAAAAAATCTCTATTAAATGATTGGTTTTATATTTGGTTACAATTAGGTTCGGGAATGTTAACTTATTTGAGGTGGGTGAGCAGTGTATTTACAAGACAAAGATCTGAACAAATTGCTATAGCAGGTAATCCGTATGTATGCTATAGCTTTAGGGTCCTTGTAACAGTCATGATGTGTAAATGTAAACTGATTCATTTATTTACACTGCGCTAGTTATGGTTGTGATGCATATATCCTAAGCATAAAATATTTAATATTGTTGTCCATAAAGGGTCCACAAGTAACTGTACAAGGCTTGAACAGTTGTGTGACGAAGAATTATCGGATAGAATAATCTAGATGTTAAAAGTTGGTGGAGACCAATGCCAACACACTCAAAGCTTTATTAACTGTTAATGATGCTTCCACCAATTATTAACTTATAGGGTGGAGACTTATCTAAGTATGATACCTCAGGTCTATTTTTATTTCAAAATGTAAACTAAAAAGTATGGATGAATGAAACTTTGGCATGGACACAAAATATGAAAAAGGTTCAAGGGGGTTTAGACTTTTAGTTTAGTCAATAGGCACTGTACATTTGGAATTTAGCATTCCAAAGAAAATGCCTCTTATTAGGCAAAACTGGTTCTTAACCACCAGACACAGTTGCAGTAGCTTAAGTGAATGTAACTTCTGCATTCAACAAAAAAACGTCTATCTGACAGGAATCGATCCAAATTGTCACATGTTGCAATAAGCCACATATTCATTGCTGACAATTCGGAAATGTACATAAAGTTGATGAATGTACAATTAAGTCAAAGTTTCTTCATCACAAGTGTTGCACAGTTTTTGTGTGCATGTGCACTAAATTGTGTATATGGTGAATGTGGTGTGTATTTGGTTTGAAATGTTTTTTACTCTCCTCTAGCTGTGCCTCGTCACCAGGCCAGAGTGATCAAGCTGCATTACTGTGGAGAAGGACCGGTCAAACAAACACTCATGTTGGTTGGCAAGGTGAGAGGCTGTAGGATTGGCTCTTACTCTGATCCCATTTAGCTACCGCTAAATTCAGCAGCTGCTCATAATACGTGAAACATGAATACATTTGTCTGTTACAAAGACAAATCGACCCACAGTAATGTAATAGTATAAGATAAAGACTACAAGTCTCGCATTCAATTCCAATTTTGAGTACCGACCACTTTAAGTTTCGGAGAATATTGTGAAAAGCTGGTGAACCAATGATGGTAGCTGGGAGGGCGGGGCCTTCCATGTCTTTAACATGTTCTTCTCTTTGTTTTCCTCAGGGAATCACCTATGATACAGGTGGAGCTGACATCAAGGCTGGTGGCTTTATGGCTGGCATGCACCGGGACAAGTGTGGTGCTGCTGCTGTGGCTGGATTCTTTGAGGTGAACAACACTTCGATAGTCTCCTGTTATCACCAATGGACTCATGGTCTGCAGCTAGGTTGCTGTCCCAGCTAACGTAGCTGTCTTGCTTGGCAGGTCCTGGCTAAACTCAAACCCAAGCATCTGAAGGTGGTGGGTGCTATGGCAATGGTGAGGAACAGCGTGGGCTCAGGTCAGTATGACATTGTAGGACTCCACCAGTTTGTTTTACTTACAAGTACAGTACTTCACAAGCATTCTAGTGTAGTGCCAATAGGCTACAGAGATGTTGTTACCTGGATACTGGTGGACAGGGGTTGCTGCATTTACTTCCTGGGATTGGTCAAGTGGAGTGGGGTGCAGTTATGTGTGTCAACTTGAGATTTGAGTCATTGTTTATTTTATGTTAATTGCTTTGAAATGGGAGTGAGACACAGGACATAAACTCTATAAACTCTCTCTGTTTATTTAATGGGGTTTGGGTTCTCTGTATGTTCTGTCAGACTGTTATGTAGCTGATGAGCTGGTGGTATCCCGTGCGGATCGCAGAGTCCGTGTAGGGAACACTGACGCTGAGGGGCGCATGGTCATGGTCGACCTGCTCTGTGAGATGAAAGAGAAGGTGAGAATTCACAAGTCTGTTCTGATTACCCTGCAATTCTTGCCCCTACAGTATGTTCCCTGTCCCTCCTTTTCTGTTACTTTAGGGGCACAACTTTAACAAACGATTGTTTTTTTTATTGTTTCAAGTGACATTCTGGGAAGAAAATTCATTGTTAATAATTAAAAAAGAGAAGTACACATTTTTTAATTAGTGTAAACTTGATTTCTCCTTTCTCAGGCGATATTTGAGGTGTCTCCTCAACTGTTTACCATTGCCACTTTGACAGGACACGCCATCAGAGCCATGGGACCTAACTACTCTGTGAGTGCTGGACAATACACACAGCTCAAGGAAATTAAGGGAACATGCAATCATCACAGTATAACACCAAGTCAAATTAATGTCAGACATCAATCTGTCCAGTTAGGAAGCATTAGCAAATCAATCAATGTCACCTGTTTTGGTGCTTATGAAAGTGACAACAGGTGCACTGGAGAGGCAACAGCAAGACAACCCCCAAAAGGGAAAGGCATTGCAGGTGGTGGCCACAGACATTGGCTCTCTCCTTATCCTTCCTGACTGGTTCTTCTGTAGTTTTGTGATTTGCTTGTGTCCTTTTTACTATTGGTAGCATCAGGTGGTACCTGCAGCCCATTCAAGTTGCACAGACAGTCCAGCTCCGCAAGGATAGCACATCCATACGTGCTGTCGCAAGAAGGTGTAGGCAGTTGCTGGATGACTAATGCATTGATGCCATTGACTGGCCCTGACATTACCTAGACCTGAATCAAATTGAGAATCTCAGGGTGATATGTATCGGTGCATCTGACACCACCAAGTAGTGCCACAGACTGTCCAGGAGCTCACATATGCCCAGATACAGGTCTGGGAGGAGATCCCCAAGGCACATAGGAGCGATACACACTACTGAGTCACATTACAAGTTGCCATGATTAAATGTACACATTGGAATAGCCTGTGTTTTCAATTGTTTACTTTTTGGAGCGATTTTGAATCCAGCCCTCAATCAGTTGGTGATTTTGGTTTCCATTGACCGTTGTTACGTCACTTTTTCTCGACAAATTATTCAATGTACAGTAAAGATTGATCTTTAATATATTTCCTTCATCGAGACCCAATATGGGATTTAAGTGTTCCCATTTTTTGCGAAGCATACATTCAAACAGAACAATTAAATGTTAAAATTCATTTAAATCTTTCCAATGTAGATTATCATGGACAATGGAGCTGCCCATCGCTCTGGCAATGCCCAGCAGTGGCAAAAAGGTGAGACATCACACACAGTACTATTCAATCAAATCAACAAACTTTTACTGAACATGGGTTTTTTTGGTGTTCTCAAAATAATTTCTTCTTCCTTTTAAAAAAAATGGCAAAGACAGTGAAATAGATTGAATGTGCGCAAGTATGCACTCTTCTCATAAGCAAATTACGTTAACGTGCATCCCAGAATAATGGAAGAAAAAATTAAGTATGAACCTTTACAGAATGAGAACATTGTGTGATCCTCCTGTCCTTAGCGGGGGAGTTTCTGGGTGATCTGTTTGAGGTGTCCAGTATCCGACGTGAGGATTATGACTTCCATAAGGGAAAGTCTGAGTATGAGGAGATTCTGCAGAGCAACAACCTTCCATCTTCTGCGACCCCTCGTGGACATCAGACCCCTGCTGCATTTCTCATCATGGCCTCTGGACTTGACAAGGTAGTTACACACATTAACACTAATCTCATTCACAGGCACCTCCACATAAATTTGATGAAAATCTGGTCGCTAAGAAAGTTGTAAGAAATTATCAGTGTGATAGACATTGGCTTAATCAGCTTGGACACTGTTTAGACTATCGGTTGTCTCAAACACAATTGAATTTAAATAATATATAAATAAAATGTTCGATTCACCCTAGTAATGAGATCACTGACCTTGATGGCATATGAATTTGTCTGGCTCTGCAGTCTCTCTCTGTCTTTCCTTTCATGTTAATCTCAAAAGTTATTACATAAACTCTATAATTTGATTATCACACTATATTTCATATCCCTTAAGTGTGTGTGCGTGCGTTACCTGCTAAAATTGTGTCTTGTTGCCCTTTAAAGCATGGTGTGGATTCTGGCGCTCCTCTGCCCTACTCTCACATCGACATTGCTGGCTCCAGTGGCCCTTTTCCTGGTGTGCCCACCGGAGCGCCAATCCTTGCCATGGCTAGCAACTACATCCTGCCCAGCACCTAGCAACCCAACTACATCCTACACAGTGCCTAGCAACCTGATAGAAAAAGAATGTGTAAGACTCCGTCCTGTGGAAAATATTAAAAAAACATCCGATATAGTGCCAGATAATGTCATACGTTGCACAAATTCTAGAACAGATACCTATCAGTGCTGTGCTATAGGCAATATTCTGTCTAACCTTGTGCAAAATGTTTGACTTCGATTTCAAAGATGAATTACTGTATTAAATATATTCTCAGGGGAGAAATAAAATGTATGGTTTTGTTCATCCAGCCATCCATGTGTGTAGGTGGGTGCAAATCTGGGGTGTGTGGCAAGTCAATGGTTGTGTGCGTTAACGGTATCAAGTTCAATAAAATACTTAATTTTAGGATGTTTTTCTTTATTTCAGTGAATGGTAACGCTTGCTAGACATATGTATTGTGAAATGTGTGCAAGTACGTTTTGTCTATTGAGGAAAATCTGTCAATCCACAAATGTGTATAATTGTTAACTGAAACCCTCTCTACTGGTTGTAAAAGTGTGGCCGGCTGTCCAGCTGAAAGGGTTCCCTGAAAATTGTATGCGAGCATGTGCCAATATCTGGCCCTTTAAAACCATTAGCTTTCAAACGTTCGTCTCACGGTAATTCGTATTACACTTCCAGACAAATGTGAGGTTCATTAAAAGTTACGAGCGAAAGTTCCAGACTGCATCAGTAATTCAAGGGAGGGCAGGGGACGTATACATTTGACAATCTCCTTTTTTTATTTAGTAATACATGTTTGTATGCTGAGAAAGCTCAGATGGTGAATCTAAAAGTTTTGTACTTAATTCCAAATATAATGCGTCCGTGCATCTACTGTTGTATATCACTTATTTGGAATAAGATTAAATATAATTTGAAACGGATTACAGTCAAATACTACTGGTTGATTTTAATGAGTGTATATTTATATATGTGGCAGTAATGGGTATTTACGAATTATCTGAGTAGTTTCACTGCTTTAAATAAACAGCTGGGGAAGATTTCGCGCCATCGAACGGTCCTATTTTCGGTACTTCCGAGCATTTGCAATGTATACCATTTTGGCTCAATGTATTGGTTTAACAGTATGGACAAGTTGCTAGTCGAACCAAAATGGAGAGTGTAGTACCTCCGTTGCTTCAATGGGAGGAGACGGAAGTGCGAATGTTAAAACGGAAGTGACGAATTACGCGAATGTATTAAAATACCACGTTATCGCGCGCCAGTATTCCACAGACCATTTTCCGTAAGTGAAGGGGTGTTGTACTTGGTGGCGCGAGAAAGGTTGCCGTTTTATAACCAACCAACCGAGCGACTTCAACTCATTTACGCTCGTAGTTGACGGGAAGATCTTTTGACAGTTTCCTGATTTTAATTGAACCAAACAAATAATCCACAATGTTTGAGGCTCGCTTGGTACAGGGATCCATCCTAAAGAAGGTTTTGGAGGCTTTAAAAGATCTGATCACCGAGGCCTGTTGGGACGTGAGTTCGTCAGGTATCTCTCTTCAGAGTATGGACTCGTCCCACGTTTCCCTAGTTCAGCTCACTCTTCGCAGCGATGGATTCGACTCCTACCGCTGCGACCGTAACCTCGCCATGGGAGTCAATCTTAGCAGGTAAACAGAACTGATTTGAATAGAGATGTTCTGTACTAATGTTATTGTAATTTCAGCTACGCTTCTAATTAGGCAAAAACATGCGAGTTGTGTTTGCAGTACAGTGTATTGTTCTTGTCAACCAGCAAACTAGTAACTTGGTTCATGTATTTTAAATTGGTGTTACTGTTACGTCATGTAACTTACCATGTTATGAATACATTTTAGATGTGGGTGATAGACATTTCGATTGTGGAATTTTGAAGTTACCTGTTTTTTTTCATGCTTTACTTCTGGAAATGTAGAAATAAGACTTTAGGTACTGTCGGTGCGAGGCGTTAAGCCGCCCTTTGAAAATGAATAGTGACGTAATTTACGCGCGAAATCCACTGCCTTCTAGAGAATGGCGGCAATTTCTCAAACCCGCGAACTCAAGCCATTATCTTTGGCTTAGTTCATGCAAGTCTCTTCTGAAACTGACTGCTTAATAAGTAGACCGTGATCTCGCTTACCAACCAAAACACGCTTTCCCCCCACTTTGACTTAAACTGTAATGTTAACCTACATCTGCGTTAAGTACAGTGCCTGACTAGCGCTAATTTACATTGTCTGCAATGGCCTACAACACCTAATTACTTAAGATATTAAGCAATCCAGATAATGAGTGAAATGATGGTATCATCTTTCGGGACAGACCTGACTTTGGTGACAACTTTTTTTATACTGATCACTCAAAATTGGTATTTGAAAACTTCTGTAATATAGATTTCTGTAATATTAAGCATGGGCTGATGGTGTACCACCCTTTCCTAGTATGTCAAAGATCCTGAAGTGTGCTGGCAATGAGGATATCATCACACTCCGAGCAGAGGACAACGCAGACACACTTGCCCTAGTCTTCGAGACACTCAGTGAGTACCTTATTCTTCAGTTGTCAGCAACCCAGTGTAGTGATGAATGCAGCTTTGTCACCCGTAAATCGCAGTATGGGATTCATACTTGTAGGTGTGAGAAGACACCCGTGATTGTATTTAGAAGCTTACATATTGTTAACCTGTCCCAGACCAGGAGAAGGTGTCCGACTATGAGATGAAGCTGATGGACCTTGACGTGGAACAGTTAGGAATCCCAGTAAGTTCTTATCTGATAGTACTGAACTTTTTCATGTGTTTAACCCATAGTGGCTGTAGAAATATAAACTGTCACCACTGTCATACCACCTTAGTTACAATGTTCTCTCATCGCATCACATTCTTTCCCCGCGTCCCTAGGAGCAGGAGTACAGCTGTGTGGTGAAGATGCCATCAGGGGAGTTTGCTCGTATCTGCCGTGACCTCTCTCAGATTGGGGACGCTGTCATGATCTCCTGTGCCAAAGACGGAGTTAAGTTCTCTGCCACAGGAGAGCTGGGCACAGGCAATGTCAAACTATCTCAGACCAGCAATGTGGACAAGGAGGAGGAAGCTGTAAGTAGTTATTGAGTGTGGTGAGGAGGATCACTGTGATGGACTATATTCATTTTTTGATTTGATCTCATTTCAGTCAAAGGCATTTTCCTAGAGGTTTGCTTTCATTTTGGCTTAGTTTTGAGTTCAATCTTCTCTCCCCCTCCATTTCTCAGGTGAGTATTGAAATGAACGAACCCGTCCAGTTGATTTTCGCCCTCAACTACTTGAACTTCTTCACAAAGGCCACACCCCTTTCCAAGACTGTCATTCTCAGCATGTCTGCAGACATCCCCCTGGGTTGGTACCACTCCCCGAGGCCATACTTTCAGCCTGTGTTTTCTGTTTCGTGTCTATATGTCTGACTAATCTCCACATTAATTTGCTCTTTGACAGTGGTGGAATACAAGATAGCTGACATGGGCCATGTGAAGTACTACCTGGCGCCCAAGATTGATGAGGAGGCTTCTTAAAACTCCCTGGATCAGTGGCAGTACAGGGGGTTGGTTCGCACTTCCTGTGGATGGGGCGGTGGTACTTCCAGTTTGGGGGGAAGGGGGTGGCTGACTTTGCATCATGGAATTGATTTTAGTTTTATTAAGAGTTGCTAACCTGTGACCTAAGCTAGCCATCCCTCTTAGGAATGTCAGCACCTACATGCCCCTCTCTGTTTGGGAATCAAATGCTCATTCCGACTTGTAGATAAGCATGTAAATATTTTGTGGTCTCATGTTAACCACCCCAATTTTTGTATCTGTAAACTCAATGTCCCAATAAATAATTTGGTTTTGATTTGGAGTAAGTGCTTTCTATCTGCAACCACTAGGTGGTGCTCATGACTAACTTTGTGCGAACTTCACATTAGACATTTGTTGTCTAAAAGCCCTTGCAATGGGAAATGCACATTGCAGTATTTGGCTTCAGGTGTTTTCCCAATTGCCAAATGGTAAAGATTTGATTGGACTGAATTGATTTACTGACCTGTTCATATTAGTTGAAGATGCTTTCTGCATAGCAAACTAAACATTCCAATTTGGGTCTGAGGTCTGAAATGCTTTTTATGTCCTTGATCATTGGTATAAATGTGATCATGCCTTGTTTAGCCATGAAATTCCTTGTTTGTTGGTGAGTGGGTTTGATGACCTGGGGCTGTAGTGTGAAATGCATTTGTAAGATATGTTGTGGCTTTACACCATGATGACCAACCCTATGCCAAAAACCTTTAACAAAATCATGTGGCTTTTTTGATGGACACAGGCCTACAGACTCGTTTGAACTTGTTTTCTAATGGGAAAACTGCTTTCAGATTTCAAACCATGGCATGATTGTGTTCTTTAAATGGTGTGTGTGTGTGTTCTAGCATTTTTTTGACCAGCCTTCACTGTTTAATCCAGCTGCATTCATATCCTGGTGGGAGATTAGCAGTTTGTGAAGAAGTAAATGCCAGTTTGATTTCTTTGCACGTGTTGACTTCTTGAGAATATACTTATTGGTTAATGGGTTATTAATGATGGAGGACATTTTGCCATTTTGTAAGTTACTCAAATTCTAGATGTTGATAAGTCAGAGTTGAGAAAAATGCAGTTTAATGTTCATTTCCTGAGTTTATGCACATTCTGCTATCTGGACGGGAAGGCATTTTCCTGGGTGCAACGAACCAAGGGATATGGTTTGAGTGTGTGTGGCCTGGCTGTGTGACTGTCCAAGTGGAAAGTTCCCTGTCATCCAGTAAATTCCCACTTAATTACAAATGCACTGCCAGTCTAGGTTTTCTTATTAGTTCTGTAATCCCATTGGTACATCTGGCTCTAGTCAAAACCCTCCCCTTCCTCCATTCAGCCTTGGCCCATCACTGGGTTCAAAAAGCAACAAGCGGAAAACTGGATTATAATCTCCCTGCAGATTGCATTTTTTCACTAATAATAGCTGCCACAGGCTCTCACAGAACTCGTCTTTACTCTTGAGTTGCTCTGTGTCCACAGAAACCTGGGGAGAATAGCACTTGTGTTCATTTTGTAGTATTCTGTGACACTTATCAATTGGGTTTAGTAAAAGCAACTAATTTCCATTTAAAAGATAAAATAAAAAATGCTGTATCACAGATTGCTTCCTCTAGGCATTGCTGTCGTCATTCTCTGTTTCTAGAGATTTCATCACCTACACACATTCTAATTTCATAAATGTATCTTAATTGACATTTTGCAGCAGGAATGATTGAACGCTGTTTTCCAATTAGCCCTGCACCCCTTCCTTTCGCTCATATCCTTTTTTTTCTCTATTCACGTTTACCTTGTTTCTCTTCCTAACTCCAACTGTAGTTATTTTGTTTATTTTATTACAAAATGTTTCAGGTACTTGGTACTTCACTGATAGAAAGTGGGAATGATAGAAGAGGTTGTGCTAAAGTAGCTACTGACCACAGTCCAACCCATTCTGCAGTCGTGTGGGCATTTAGTCCGCTCAACCACCCTAGGCAAATATTTATTTCCGAATGTTTTTGTGCATGCTTTCTGATTTATTTAAAAAGCACACTAGCAAATGTTGTCTTTTGCAAATGTGTGTGAAGGGATGAAAGTGAAGCATTGCCTCACCCCTCTAGGGCCAGACCATTTATTAATGGGTCCATTTAAGTATACAGTATACTTCACTTTCTGGCCTGGAGTGCCCTTTCTCACTACTCAGCCTTTTCTGTTCATTACACTTATCTCCTTGGTCCAAACTATTCTCACTCTTTCACTCTGACATCCCCTCTCTCTCTTGCCCTCTGTCTGGCAAGTAAATTGCTTTTTAGAGACAGGATTTGGGCCAGAGAAACAGAAAGATAAAGGTGACAGCAAGATGATATTGTCCTTTTGAAAGGTGAATTAATCTCCAGTGTCTAGTGGAAAGCAGAATGAACCAGGCTTTTTTCTAAGATTTTTATCCTGGGGTTAGCTTTATACTGTTAAATATAAAGCATAACTATAACAGAAACACCATGCATCAAAATATTTAGTGTTGAGCTGAATTCATCCCCAAACAAGGCGTTGTATTTAGGCCAAATCACTCCTGACAGTGATCAGCCAATTTGTGAATAACAATCATGACACTTCAATGCGGTCATGTGTGTTGGGAAGAAGAGGACCACTGGTTCAACTCCTGTGTCGGACAGTGAAGGAAGAGGTGCTCCCAGCAGCATGACATTAGTTATAGTGTTGCTGGGATGTGGAGGAACAGCTGGGCTCAGCACGAAGCTGGGATCACTGTTCAGGGGTGAATGTTACACATGGCCATATGTGGGGACGAGGTGTCTGCTAAGCTTCATCCATAATGTCCTTTACACTGGTAAATCGGGATGGTGTCTGTGAATTTGTAGTGACTTTGTGTATTGTTACACAATATAATAATGAATAATTTAAGATGAATTATAATTTGACCAAGTTAGTTTCCCTTTAGTTTTTGTGATTGATTCTGTAGAAATACATTTCTACACAACTGTGTATGTATCCATTGGTATCATATTCTTATTTTCAACAAGAACCTGGGAGCATATTCAGGAATAATAATAGAAATAGGTTACATTTGCCAATGCTATCATCCAACCTACAAATCTTTCGTATACATTGAGTGAAGCTTACCAGTGTTGGAATCAAACCCACGTCAGTATTTTAATTTCTCTTTGTTTCGGTTAATGTTATTTCATGACTAGAGGAAGACAGATTTGCACGAGTGGATTAGAGTGAAAATGAGTGGCATCAGTAAGATTTAAGTGGATTGAATTGAAGTGTGTGGGTATCTGTGTCCCTGATTTACTACACTTGTGAACACAATAATATCCACAACAATAGTAAAACAAGGCCAATTTGAACTTGATAGGACGTCGAGAAGTTGTCTATGATGTTTTAGGTTTTAGATTATGTTTAGCTGACTGGATTCAAGGTTAGGGATAAGGCACATTTTGAATGGTATTTCTTTTAAGTGAACCTACAAGGAGAGTAAAAGCTTAAATGTATGTGTATATGCTCATTTAAGAACACTTATGAGAATAAGAAGTCCTTAATAGTATAGCAAATCCAGAAAAATTTGAAGACATTGAGATTTTACAGGTCTTTGCCTTTTGCATATCCACACAAGGAAAATGTTTATTTTGCACATAGGGGATGAGGTACAGTTAGAATTAGGGTTTGGCATTGTTTGGCAATGTTTAGGTTTCTGATTGAAATGCTAACAGCGTGCATCGCTAATTGCCTAGCTTTATAATATACATAGTTAGCAACAAACAAAAGTATACAGAGCTATAATCACAAATACATAGCCAAACTTCACTCTTTCTGGCACTAAACCTCTTGTAGCCAATTTTGCTAAAAATAATCACAAAAAGCATATAACTCATTATTGAGCAACGGTGTGGACCTTGTGACTGCAATTCCAAGGAGATGCAGTTTGTAGCAGGCATCACCAATCATAATAGTATATTCCTTTCTCTCAATTCTGAACTGCAAATTCAACATAGATTCCTTTAAAGGGGCCATATGTAGGCTAAGGCCTTTACTACCACCATGCATAACTGACCAGTGGACATCTGCAGTTAAAGTTTTAGATATCATTTTTCTACCAAATTGTTTAGATTGCCAGAGATAGTTAACTTTCTCGCAGTCCATCTTTCAGTTTGCATTAATCTCCTCATAATGGCTTTAGACACTCACAGTACTATCCTTCCCAACCTAACCCACCCAGTTTCGTTTGAGAAGAAGAGGAGACAAGTTGTGTTATTGTTTAACTTCCGTATTGTAAGCAATAGATGCAGGTGTCCACACAGTGCCTCTTTAAAGTTCAGAATACAAACTTGATCCTCAATTATTGAAATCAGATGAGAAAATAATTAACCTTGATTTTTTCACTTTTTATTTAACTATAGCCTGTATGTAGCTACTCTAAAACATATTTTTTCAGTATAGATTTTATGCAGAGTTGTAATAGCTTCATTTACTACATTTTGTGAATAGAGCACTCTTCTATGCTAACAGAATTAGTCATTTCTGTGTTTGCAATATCTATAATAAACAATTATCTGCAAAATAACATGTTCTATTAGAAAACAGTGGTGAGCAACACTTTCCACACCTTGGCCCTGGCTATGGCATCTCTACACTGGACTAGGGGCCATAGTCGAAACCTGTCAGAGGAAAGGCCTGTAGCCAACTCTGCCTGTTGGTTTTGTTTGTCCCCGATAAAAGGCAGCTGTACATTGTAGCCTCTTAAAGGGGACCCAATGTCAGTTGTATTTGTCCTGAGGAGACTCTGTTTGGTTGGTGTTCTCTTGTCGTTTCGTTTGTTTTCCTGTTGGTTCCATTAAACCTACCTGTTTGAACTGCCATCCTGCCTGCGCTTCCTTCTGTGACAGGTTGGGGAGGTTTCCTGGAATATAACATACAATTAAAATCTTAGCTATAGGAATCTCGCTACAAACGTACTGTTTTGAAATACACTGCTCAACAAAATTAATGGAACATGTAATTATCACAGTATAACACAGAGTGAATTAAACTTCAGGGATCTCAATCTGTCCAGTTAGGAAGCATAAGCAATTGTGAATCAATGTCATCCGTTTTGATGCAAATGAATGTGACAGTTGAACTGGAGAGGCAACAAACAGTAAGACAACCCCCAAAGAGGGAATGGTTTTACAGGTGGAAGCCACAGACAACTTCTCTCTCCTTAGCCTTCCTGACTGATTCTTATCTAGTTTTGCATTGTGCTAGTGTTCTTGTCACTGCTGGTAGCATGAGACTGTGCCTGCCCATTCCGGTTGCATAGGTCCTGCTCCAGTCTCCCAGTACAGTCTCAAGAGCATGGAGGAGATACCAGGAGATGGGCCGTTACACAAGGAGAGAAAGACAGAGCCTTAGAAGGACATCAATCCAACAGCAGGATTTATATCTGCTTCTTTGTGTAAGGAGGAACAGAAGGAGAACTGCCAGAGCCCTACAAAATAACCTCCAGCAGGTTACAGGTGTGCATATTTCTGACCAAACTGTCAGAAACAGACTCCATGAGGGTGGCATGAAGGCCTGACATCCTCTAGTGTGACATGTGCTCACAGCCCAGCACTGTGCCTTGACTGGCATTCAACAGAGAACACCAGAACTGGCAGGTCCGCCATTGGTGCCCCATGCTCTTCACAGATGAGAGCAGGTTCACACTGAGCACTTGACAGACGTGAAGGAGTCTGGAGATGCTGCGGTGAACGTTATGCTGCCTGCCACATTATCCAGCATGACCGGATTGATGGTGGCTCAGTAATAGGGTCTCACAGAATGCTGTTAGGTACCACGAAATACGCTGCTCCTTACGCTTGTACAGTGGGCCCTGGGTTCCTCCTGGCGCAGGACAATGCCCGACCACATGTGGCCAGAGTGTGTAGGCAGTTCCTGGATGAAGAAGGCATTGATGCCATTGACTGGCCGTCACGTTCCCCAGACCTGAATCCAATTAAGCACCTCTGAGACGCTATGTATCGGTGCATCTGACACCACCAATTAGTGCCACAGACTGTCCAGGATCTCCCTGATGCCCTGATCCAGGTCTGGGAGGAGATCCCCCAGGACACCATCCTCCCTCTCATCAGAAGCATAACTAGACATTGTCTGGAGTGCATACAGGCACATGGGGGCCACACACACTACTGAGTTTGACAGAAATTGTGAGTTGTCCTAATGAAATTCACGCAAGTTGAAACAGCCTGTGATTTTAATGGTGTACTTTGATTTTCAGTGTAAGTCTGAATCCAGTCCTTAATTGGTGGGTGATTTTGGTTTCCATTGAATGTTTCTATGTAGTTTTGTTCTCAACGAATTACACAAGGTACAGTAAAGATATTGATATTTAATATATTTTGATTCGATGTGTGATTTCAGTGTTCCCTTACATGTTTTGAGCAGCGTATATACATTTCTATACCTCAAAGGAGGTCATACAAGATTTGTATGTTTGGTCTTTCAAGAAAGGTATAAGTCAGAGGAAAAATACCTCGGAAATTCCTCACAAACATAGTTATACAGGGATGTGTGTGTGTGTGTTTTTGTCTGTCTGTAAACTACTGTGGTGTCAGACAGCCAAACGCAGGTTATTTTTATCCCACCAGCCGCAGGGCCTACAGAGGGCAAAAGCACTTTAAGTGTGTGTGAGTGAGTGACTCGGTCCAATACTGGAAAATGTGCAAATACACAGCTCTTCCTGTCTTTTCTCTCCTCTTCCCTAAACCTTTCACAGTTTCATCTTTGTCCCTCGGACCAGGCATCTCCAATTCTGCTACTTAGCAACAGTTTCCACGGTTACAAACTCTCTCCCGCTTTTGTCCCTTCAAACACATCCAGGAGAGCTTTGACTGTTGCTGAGCTACAATGGTTTTAGAAATTATTCAGACCTCCAATTTTTCCAAATTGTTGTGTTATTGACTTAATTTATCCTTAATCTACACACAATATCCCATAATGACAAAGCAAAAATATTGTGTGCCAGTTGACGTTTCCAAAGGATAAATGGTAGAGATATTCACAACTACATGGATTTCTTGTTACTCAGTAATTCAAAGGAATTTGTTTAATTTGGCATAAAAAGTCAGCACGACTGTTTTCTTTCAGTTTTTGAAAAAGTTAAAAACACATTCTGTTTGCAAATTCTCCACCTAACCCTTATGCTTATGTTGAATAAAAAATATAAGTTTTTTACCTTGGTAAAGTAACTCACAGAAATTGGTAAGATTTAGCAACAGCCTTAGCAACCCAAGAACTAATAAAATCCCATGGTGATGCAGGTAGGGAATGTTATTTCTCAGAAGGACGACCATTTACGTTACTTCTGACTGGACTCAGCCCTGCAACCATGTACTGTAGGTCATAACGCACCATGCATGAATGGATGTGCCGAACAATGTGAAGCTAATGCAACTAATCTAATATCAAACAGATAATAAACAGATCGCTCGGCTTGTTGTGTTTCCCCTGAAGTTACAGACATGCTGCCAACAATAAGAGGGACTGTTAGAAAAAATCCACACATGGATCAATGTGCTCCCTTGTACCCGCTTGGGTACACTTGGGTACAGAACCATTTAGTAGGAGGACAGGACCTATAAAAATGTGAATTCAATCTATGGGGTGATTGAAAAGACACTCACAGACATACAAACCAAAGTAAGTACCCAGCTTAGAGAAGCAGAACAAACAACAAGGATATAAGGATTATGGCTAGACTCAGACATAATTGCAAATGTTTGAGCCAAAGGAAAGCTATTTATAACATCTCTAAAAATAGTCACATTCTTCTCCATCGAAACATGAAATGCATCTAAGCAGGGAATTGCCCTTCAATGTGTGTGTTCTTATGATCGTATCATGCCTGTGTGTTTTCCTCTTCCGTTTGATGGTGGAATGCTGCTCCTGTTATGTATGAAAAGAAAGGAATGAGGGAAGACTTGAATTGGTTGTGTATTGACGGCAAAGCCTATCCTAAATCCTTTTTTTTGTGCCTCTTCTATGAGGAACAAAAGACTGCAAACCCAATTGATTTGTTGTAGTTAATTTGTTGTAGTGATCATCTGATCTCTTCTGTTTTGTAAATGCATCTATGTTTACCTGTTCTCTGTCTCTTACTCCCACTGGTTCTCTCTCTCACACACAAACACACAATTTCACACAGAGTAACACAAACTGGCATACAGAAGTCACATTTGAAACGATGTGCTTTGTAAAGAGACTTCAGCTTGTATGTATTGTGTGAATCAAATATAGCATCTTCTCGAATTTTTGAACTTCTAGCTAAAGAGGATCAAATGAGGCTATAACAAAGCTGTTGTATTATATCAGCTTGCTCTTTCACTTCAAATAAAAGAGACATTAACCTTCAGACAAAATGGTAAAAAGTTCCAAGACATCTCATGGCACCCTTGCATTTAATTCTTTGCACACCCTCCCCTTAACCAGATATAAGAGGTGAAATAGCAAGGGTTTTTCTATACTTCCACCAATACCAGATGAGATTCGGAGGAATGGCCTTGCAAGACTAAGGTGAGGGTAAGAAAAAATATGACTACAATAATCTCCAACCCAGACGTTTTCACTTTGTTTTAGGTAAAGAGACTGTGATGGACATTTCAAAAGCATGATTCTGTAGAGGGAAATGTTTGTGTGGATCTGGAGGAATGCTTTGGATCACTGGCCCGCTGGAAGACCAAACACTGACCCAATTTTAGCCTTGTGGCAGATTTTGCTTAAAATGTCCTCATACTTGACAGAGTCCATGATGCCATGTATCCCAATAAGCTTCACAGAGCCTTTGAAAGCATATCACCATCTATCTACCATCCTAATTTAAAGTAGGGTAGCAGGTATTGTTTCTTTCTGTTTAATATGCAAAAAAGCTCTATTTATTTCTAATTTGTCCTGGGTTGTACAGTTTTGTAATAAGTCTGGTTTGGTAGTAAGTCCTGGGTTGTACAGTTTTGTAATAAGTCTGGTTTGGTAGTAAGTCCTTGGTTGTAGAGTTTTGTAATACGTCGGGTTTGGGAACCAGTACATACTGTGCTGTTGTATTACAAGACTCAACCAGTTGAAATACATCAGTACTGAAAACTCTGCAATCTACGTTCAATTATTTAAATAGATTTAGTTTATTTTGGGAACTGTCTGGGTTTGATTGCTTGCTCTGCCAAGCCACTCAATCTAATGATAAGTGTTATCCTCCTTCCTCACTATGTGTGTAGGTGTTTTTGTATGTGTTATTGAGTGTATTTTTGTTAAAGTGTCTGTAATTAATTAATTAATTAATTGACTCATGAAGCTGGACAACATGACTACACGGATGAAGAGACTGATGTGATGGCAGGAGAGACAGAGCTGGATGGATGGATCTATGGATGGAGGGAAGGAGAGACTGATGGTAGCTGAAGACAGTGAGAGATTAGGGGTTGATGGAGAGACTGATCTGGCAAGAGACAGGGGAGGGTAAAAAATAGTGACATGGGAAAGACATAGAGGGCGACATTTCCTTGTGTATTGTCATACAGCATCAGTGTCTGTGAGAGGGTGAGAAATTAATTTGGACGTGTGTGTGTGCGCATGTGTAAACTGAGGAAGACAAGCTACGCTGTGCCACATAGCTACAGAACCGAGGGAAATACATGGAGAAAGATTGACAGCAACAGGGAGGCCTCACCAGATAATATTTTATAAAGCCCTTTTTATGTTGGCAGACATCAAAGTGCGTATATACAGTAGATACAGGTCAGAATCCCAAAGAGAAACCAACAACAATGGCTAGGAAAACCCCTTTAGTATGGACGGAACATAGGAAGAAACCTAGAGGAGAGCCAGAATCCTCTTCCCAATACCAGGTATAATAGTACAATACCTTTTTAGACCACGTCAGTGTTTTTGTGTGTTCCAATCTATGGAGGTAGGCTGTGTCCAGAGTCTACAGGCAGAATACAGATCAGGTGCACAACTATGTGCACAAGGAAAAGGAAGGCCAGCTGGGCTGTGGACAGTAAAAGCAGGAATCAACAGGCAGAAGGTAGATATGCAACAGAACCAGAAGGCCCTGCCACCAGCAGTTTGTTTAGAAATTCTAGGTACAGTAAGGATTCTTGAATCTCGTGACAATTTGTATGTATGACAGAAGAGTTAAGTAGGAACAGTGTAATGCTTTTCAAGGTAACAGTTAAAGATTCAAATCAGCCCTAGTCTTAACAATCTGTTAGTGTTGACAGGCTACTACTGGAGTGATCAAGATGTTTTTGATTCTGATGTTTTCATTTCAGTGTTGGTTTTTATGCTATTGTATTTTTACACCTTTCTTTTTCTTTTTAAAGCATATTGAATTGTTTCTGTGTATGAATTTTGCTATATAAATAAACTTGCTTGCTTCTGGTCAAGATTCTCGCGGCTATATTTATCACTAATTGAAAGGTGTTTAGCGTGTTATCCGAGTTACTGGAGAAAAGAGCATTGCAATAGTGTAATTAACTAACAAAGGCGTGGATGAGTTTTTCTGCATCGTCGTTTGACTCAAATGTTACATTTGAAAAAGCAGCGGTTTAAATATGTTTTGTATGTTCATTAAAAGGAAGATCTGGGTCCTGAGCAATGCTGCGGTCCTTCAAAGTCTTTTGGGAGTTGACTATAATGTCGAGGTTCATTATGAGCTCTGACAGCACAGTTTAAAAACATAGAACATTCTGTCATACATCTCATTATATCTGACACGCAGGCTTGAAGGGTAGGCAAAACGTACCTTTGATTTGTTGAGGTCAGACCAAGTGAGTCTCAGAAAGAGAGCAAGTCATCTACCAATTTCTATTGCCTGAAATGGGTATAGCTCTGTTTTCACCCAGCAATTGAGTAGTGTGATTTTGCTGTAGATCTTATTACCGTCCCTAACTGGGAAAGGGCCAATAACCTGATGCTGACACATCTTCCTAGATAATAATTTTATATTCATTGAAGTTCTGCTTTGTACCCTCTGACTGAGTCCTAATATTGTTTGTGCCACTGTGGATGACATTATTTTCCAACTTGCCAGTATAAAGCTACTTTGCTTTGACTATTCAAGGTTGTGGAGCTTCATTTGTGTCCATATACTGCAGGATCCTGGAATAAAGAACTTGAATGAAGAGGATTAGAAGTAGAATTTTACCTAATTGGTCAACAGCCAAACATTTTCAAAGGCAAAATGTTTAGCTGTTGACCAATTAGGTAACAGCAACAGATTACAAGCAAAGACAACAGCACTCAGGATCACAAAACTCAAAGCAGACAAGAAGCTGTAAAGAAAAGAAGCCAAAAAACATCGTGGAAAGCGATTTTTCAGGTTCTACTCTTGTGGGGACATCTGATCCCGAAATACCTATATCTCACACACACAAAACACACCTACAGTATGAACACACGCAGGAACGCACAGAAGCCTGAAATAAATAGATTTTTTCTGGTTTACGATTATATCTACACTACAGCTTGCTCACCTAATGTAACCATATAATAACCTTTTTGTTGAGAATTTTTGAATTGTAATAACCTTTTAATTTAAGTTGGGACATGGACAACACAGTCTCTATTATCTGCTTTTAAATCCAGGGTATGTGCTTCATGGCAGAATTTCAGCCGTCTGTGGACTTAATGAGCATATACTAAAGTAGGACAACAGCTGGGACGAACTTTGTCCTCACTGATGTGACCTCTATTCACAGTTTCACCAGAAACGTAAGCAGAAGTTAATGCACATTAGTGCATGTGCAGTGCATAATGCAGTGCAGATATTCAGAGTACTGTACATTCAGACAAAAGCATACTCAGAGCCAATGGATTTTTTAGGCAGTTTGCACATCTTAACTATTATGCAATGAACATGTCCAGAAAAAGGCTGACCTGATTGATTTCTATTCCACCAAGGCCTTTAATTTTCTCTTTCTCTGGCTCTCCCCTCTCTCACCCGTCTTCTATCTCGCCACTCTGTCTCTACTGGGGAACATGATTCAGAAAATGAGCAGATCTGTGGTATGTGAAGAAACTGAAGATTTTTATTTTCACCTGCTGAAGCTGTTTGTAATGGAGCCGGAAGTCTGTAATTCCTTGCCAAACACAAAACGTTTTGTGTAATGCCTCAGCCACTGACCTGTAAAGGTGGGTCAAGATTAGTGCATGGTCCCTGCATTGATTGTCATTGCTGTGGCAGGAGCGGTGCTGGAGGGTGAAGGGCTTCTGTTTTTTTTCTCAACATCTCAGGGTTTAAAAAATAAGACATTGTACACCATATGTATTCATGTGTCCTGCGTGTATTCAGGGTTGAACAAGTCTACTAAAACCTAATGGGAAACCTTTGGTTCTTCAGTACATGGGGCCTTTGGTTTAAAGTAGGTTTACAAGATTTTATTTTACATGGCACATTTGGTCATGAAGGGCTGAATAATAATATACTGTAGTGTGAGATTCTGACCCCAAATCGTTTTTGACTACAATAATCCTTGCCTCCTGATCTTACTGCATATTTAATTGTATTCTTTCCTCCCCCTCACTCTCTCACTGTTTCTTTGCGTGATGACCTCAGACCAAACCAAGGTTGACCAAATTATTTGTTTTTTGAAAATCTGTATAAATCCTTTCGAGCTTTTTAAATGCGTTTATATAACCCCTCAACCACCCCCCCCCCCCCCCCCCCCCCCCCCCCCCCCCCCCCCCCCCCCCCCCCCCCCCCCCCCCCCCCCCCCCCCCCCCCCACACACACACACACATCACACACAAACGCTCGCCTGTCTTCCCCTTGTGATTCGTCTCCCCACTTGACAAGACTAATTGGATGCGTCATGAAACAGAAATGATAGAAGAAATTGCCCTTTCTGTGGAGTAATATATTCCCCTTCATCCCTGTTATTTTTCCCCATTTCATGCTTTACCATCAAATTACTTTGAGTGTTTTCAATTGTTCTTTACATACAATAAAAACTGCATATCATGTAAAGGTTAATCTCTTTAAGAGATTACAAAAAACGATATTGCCATTAAAATGCCACCATGCATATAGCCAATGGAACAGCATAGCCTATGGAACGCTTAATTATTTTCTCTCTCTGTACTCCCTCTGTTCTGTCTGACTCTTTCTCTGACTCTACATACACCCCTCTTCATGAGAACATTTGGTGCGCGCATTCCGTTGCATTCCTGGGGACGTCGCAGCACGCTAGGCTTGAGTATAGCCTATGTTTTGAGCAGAACTCGAGGAAAGATTACCCTTTGTATCGGAAAGCTAGACTACTTCAGACAGCATGCAGGTAAACAAACTCACTTTCATTTATTTTATAAAAAATGGTTAGGGTTGTACTATATTTTCAGTAAGATTAGCCCAGCTATGTGTCTGAAATTGTGTCAGTCTAAATCTGGTTTCACTGCAAATAGCATACTATGCTTAATTCCGAGAAGACAACTTGTTGTGTGTTTACTTTCTGTGCTGTTATGTCATTCAGCAGCACATTTGTTCGTCTGAGACAGATCTGAGTTCCGAGAGAAGTTATGTAATTACATAGTGCTATGTCGCTTTGAGTTGGGGTACGCCACGTTCCGCGCGCAAAGTGCGGGACCCCATCCTCTGGTTGCCTTCTGTGAGATGTCACAGAGAATCATATCTGGCGCGGCTATTGAACTGTTTGTGTTACTTGCCATTATTAATAAACGTTTAGATTGCTTGCTCCCCCATCTTCCCCTTTCTGCCCACTATGTTTCCTCTTCATTTGCCCCCAGTAGACTTTGGCTGCATGGCGCATTGAACCACTTGTCTTGTGCTGTTGAATGTAGTGCGCTAGCCTACTTCAAATGTTTAACTTAAAACATTGACAGGGGAAGAATGTTATTATTACCATTATACCAAAAGAGGATGCCCAAGTTATGACCAATCACAGTATGTGAACCTAAATTCCCCTCAAACCAGATTTCTAGTCCCAGCTACTGAGAATCATCCCCATAGCTTGATGCTCCAACCACCATGATTCGCCAAAGGGATAGTATTAACCAGGTGATGAGCGGTAACGTGACATGGAGAGATTGGCATACGGCCTAATAGTTTGATGTTGGTCTCATCAGGCCAGAGTATCCTTTTCTTCATGCTCTTAGAGTCCCTCGAGTGTCAAATGCCCTTTACGCAGGAGCGGCGTCTGTCCACCCACACTGCCACATGTCTCTGATTGAAAAAACTCTTCCGGCAGCTATTGACTAGGGCACTTGGTGTTAGGTACTAATGAATGGACATCTCCTCAAAGATGTAACCACTTATTGATTTCAGAGTCAGAAAGGGAGATAACGAAGAAGTCCAAGAGAGGATGGTCTATTGCCTGTTTTTGGAATCTTGCCAAACACTGCTGGCTTTCATCCTTCCAGTTAATTGAGCTAATTGATTTGGGACACCAGATGAGTTGGATATCTAGCCAATAAGCTAAAAGTCAGGGAGAAAAGAAAAGCTGGCAAAATGAATGTGCCTCTATCAGTGATGGTTTAATAAGATTTGATCTTAGCTTGACCCCATGAGTTTAGTGTATTTACAAGTACAGTACTTCACAAGCCTTCTAATGGCGTGCCAATAGGCTCCAGGGATGTTGTTACCTGGATGTACTGGTGGGCAGCGGTTGCTGTATTTACCTCCTGGTTCTCTTCGTAGTCTTTCTATCTCTACCCCTGACTCTTTGTATTCTCTCGATCTCCACCCCGGTCTCTTTGTATTCCTTCTATCTCTACTCCTGACTCTTTGTATTCTCTCGATCTCCACCCCGGTCTCTTTGTATTCCTTCTATCTCTACTCCTGACTCTTTGTATTGTCTCGATCTCCACCCCGGTCTCTTTGTATTCCTTCTATCTCTACTTCGGACTCTTTGTATTGTCTCGATCTCCACCCCGGTCTCTTTGTATTCCTTCTATCTCTACTTCGGACTCTTTGTATTGTCTCGATCTCCACCCCGGTCTCTTTGTATTCCTTCTATCTCTACTTCGGACTCTTTGTATTGTCTCGATCTCCACCCCGGTCTCTTTGTATTCCTTCTATCTCTACT